>CM035799.1:38542028-38727028 GCA_020466265.1 Siphamia tubifer | reverse complement strand
AGCTCTACTGGCTACTGCTAAATTTCCAAAACATTGTGTGGCCTTCAATGTGTTAAGAAAATCTCTACTTATTACACTCAAGAAATATTCAGCATTATTCACCTTTTAATTACTCATCTTCCTGCTGCAGCTGATCAAAAATGCAGTCTATAATTGTTTGAGCCAAATAACAGGCCTGACTGTGAATCTAGTCCACCGTTTTTTATTTGTCCACAACAACAGAAACTTGTGAACACAACACGATGGTAAATACCCCTTCCCAAATGGAAAATGTCTACTTCCCATAGCACATGAATGGCAAATAATAACCCCGCTTGGCCGCACAACACTTTGCCCCTTGACCCCTTTGCCACTTTCAAGTGGGACAAACCACTGAAATAACAAAATAATAATACATAAAACTCAATTCCAAACTTTTCTCTATATTTTAGAGTGAAAAAAGTCAAATTAAACCAATTAACATTATTATATCGACAAACGACCCTTTCAAACAAAGTGAATAACATGAAGAAAGTGAAAGAATAAGCAGAATTTGAACAATATTGTGCTTTTGTTTGTAATTTCTCCACGTTCATTATAACATAGGTAACAATGGGTCTAAAAATACATAAAACATCTAATATTAGGCAGAATATTTTTAAAATTGCACTGACGTCTCTTAAAAAGTTTCAGGTTTTTCATATTTGTTGAGATTACTTAAACCTTTGATAAAACTACATGTTGTTTTAGTGTAGTTTTGCTCACTGATACTCTGCCTACACAGGGATTGATGTTGAGGTTTAACTTTCAATTAAAAAAAATAAAAAAAATAAAAAATGTGTAAAAAATGCAAAAACTCATATAAAGAACGTGTCTAATTTGAAAAGCATTGGGTGAATAGTGTTCAAGAAATCACTTGGGCAACAACCATGGACAGATTGAAGGCCCAACGGATGACATTCCTGGTATGTCTATTACATGCAGGTCTATATAGATGTGTCTTTATTAAACCCCCGCCTCCTGGGGCACCATCTGGGGCAGGGGTATAATGAAAATGGCATTACACAGCTCTACAGAGCAGACTGTTCCTCCAATGGGCTCTGCAGCAAAAACAAAATATAACCCAGACTTTAACAGGCATTAACAACACACTGACCTTGCTGAGGATGTCATCCACAAGCTTCAGGAAGATCTCATCTACATTGAAGTTATCCTTGGCACTAGATTCACAAAAGCGCATACCACTTATTCGAGAGGCAAACTGTAACACAGAAGAAGTTGAATTGGGTGTTATTACATCACATCGCCAAGTTCATTAACCACATGAGATTTTGGTGGATGTCATCCATCTTGAATTATTATTATTATTATTATTATTATTATTATTATTATCATCATGAAGCGGTTTGCTGCACAGACCTGTCGTTTATAGGGAAGGACTCATTGATTTGACACTGAGCTGTTTAAGAAGCAGAAACTAAAATGATTAGTGTTGGTGGGTGACTGTGGCTCAGTTGGTGGAGTGGTTTGAATCCCGGCTCCAGCTGGCCCCGTGTCGAAGTGTCCTTGGGCAAAAACACTGAACCTTTAATGTCTGGCAGGAGGTGTGGCAGCACCTTACATGGCAGCAGCACCTAGCGGTGTGTGAGTGTGTGTGAATGGGTGAATGTGAGACTAATGTAAAGTGCTTAGAGCAGCTCAAAGGGGGAAAAGCACTATAGAAGTGCAGTACATTTACCATTAACTTTCTATAATAAATCAAGATTTATTATTGTCACTCAGTAATAATTACTTCAAGGATGTACTGCAGTTCTGTAATACACCTAATGGTGCAACCTGGACACATCTTCAGTGACCATCCTGGGATCATCAGGTGTTTCGGGTCTTAGGTCAGACACCCTCACCCAGGCGACCCAGTTGGGGGTGATCAATCCCCCAACTTGTGTCCAGGTAGCGCACTACGCCACGCCTCCCCCCTCCTCAACCAGAGCCACCGTGAAGCCCTTTCAGCTGCCTCTAAGATGGTGGCAGAATGAAAAAAAAAAAAAAAACATGCACAGGTCACACTAAAAAAACAAGTTTGGTCACACTAAATGTTGGAGCTTTAGAAGTAAATAAATATGATAGAGTGAGGTTGATTCATTTCAGTCCCACTCACTCTCTCTCCTTGCTGTCTGGAGATGATCCGGTCACTCTCACAGTCCAGCTTATTCCCGACCAGGAGGAGCTCTGCTTCCTCTGAGGCGTACTAATACACAACAGACAACAAAGATGAAGCACATCAGAATAAAGTAGCACTCCTGTCTCGTTAAAAAAGAGATTACTGTAATGACATCTGCTCTGAGCTGTGAGTCCTTTAGAGCAATTCCCATTTGGCCAGTGACAATAAGGTTCCTAACATGACAAGTCCAGTGAGATCTTCAACAGCTGTGACATTCACGATTACCTTGTCTATCATTTTCATCCATTTAGGAAGGTCGTCAAAGGTCTCCTGTTTGGTGATATCATACACTAGTATAATTCCCTTGGCTCCTCTGTAGTAGGCAGACGTGATGCTGTTGAACCTCTCCTGACCAGCAGTGTCCCTGGAAGATGTGAATTGAATCCATTATGACTGAAGTCAATGCAGGGTCATCAGTACTTCTGAATACAAAACATCTGATTGTATGCACAGTGGCTTTACTTCATTAAAAGCAGCTATGACTACAACCTTCAAAACAAAAAAACTAGAGCTGAGGACATTTAATGAAGGGTTGGGTTGAATGATTTGGACAACGATTGGGTTCAGTCTGCAGGTAAAGTCATGTAGTGTGTGAGTAAGTACAGATCAGAATAGGAAGATTTTAGAGGCAGTCATGGTCAGTCATTCACTCATGCTTTTAACTAAATGATGACATTATGAATATAGACTGAAAACTGAAATGTAAGAACATTTTGTTGCATGCAAAACTATGAATATCTACAACAGAACACTGAAGTCCTGCCACAACCTAATGGATAAAAAAAGAAGATGGGCTGTAAATCACAGCAGTACCAACTGTACAAAAAGAATAATACCAGCTTTTCTGAATGATTTTATATTTGTAGTATATCCAGATTAAAACATGTGAAAACAACAACTATGCTATGGGTTTTAATAATAATTACTATACTTAGGTGCAAAGCATTTTGGGAAGCACCCAAGTCAAAACTAATTACATTTTTTAGTTTTTATTTTCTAGTTGACATGAATGCAGATTTTTTATCATGTGCTCTGGGTTTCCACATATAAGTTTTAGAAATAGATTCATATTTTTATAAAGTTTCCTGAAGGATGACCATGAGTGGGTTTACAGATGTGACAGTACATTTCCTGAACGGCTCTAGAGCAGGGGTGTGACATTCATGTTAGTTCAGAGGCCAAAGTTCGGCTAAATTTGACCTGAAGTGGGACAAACCACTGAAATAACAAAATAATAATACATAAATCTTAATTCTGAACTTTTCCCTATATTTTAGAGTAAAAAAAAGTAAAATTAAACAATTAACATTATTATATCGACAAACGACCCTTTCAAACAATGTCAATAACATGAAGAAAGTGAAAGAATAAACAGAATTTGAACAATGTTGTGCTTTTGTTTGTCATTTCGATATGTTCATTATAACTTATAGATAACAGTGGGTCTAAAAATACATAAAACAACTAATATCAGACAGAATAGTGTAGTTGATTGTGTTTTTGTAAAGCCCTTTGAGACGACTTTGTTATGATTTAGGGCTTTATAAATAAAATTAAAAATTTAATATTTTTTAAATTGCACTGACGTCTCTTAAAAAGTTTCAGGTTTTTCATATTTGTTCAGATTACTTACATTTTTGATGAAACTATATTTTGTTTTAGTCTAAATATGTGAATATTAACATTTACAAAAAGAACATTTTGAAGAAAATGGTAAATGGACTGTACTTATATAGCGCATTTTATACACCAGTTGGTGCCCAAAGCACTTTACAATTCCTCACATTCACCCATTCATACACCAGTTGTGAGTATTTATAGATTAAAATGATAACAATTTGCTGGTCTGACCCACTTCAGATTGACTTGATCTGAATGTGGAACCTGAACTAAAGTAATCGTTCCTATCTTAAAGGGATAGTTTGGTATTTTTCACATGAACCTGTACGGGGTCACCTTCGTTACTCTGGTGCACCCACAGTGACTTACCCCCGACAGTGTCTTGTGAGTTGAATTCTGGTCTGGTTTTGGTCAAAGCAAAAGTAGTCCCAGCAGGTTTCCTGGGGTCAACAAAATAAAATGTGTTTCTTCTTAAAACAGTACGTGTTTGAATGAGTGATTTATTTGCCTAACAAAACCATCACGGAACAAAAACACAAACCTCGTTTGCTTGGAGCTACTTTCTCTCAATAGCGATAAATGTGTGTTGTCACTGCTAACAGCTGTGCGCCTTAGCAAACTACTTTCATCAGCTGTTCAGCAGTGTTTGCAGCTGCTACATGCAGGCGTTAGCAGTGACATTGATCACTATTGGCTCAGTTGGTAGAGAGGGTTGTCCGGTGACTGAGAGGTTGGCTGTTCGTGTCCCGGCTCTGGCTGTCCACATGTCAAAGTGTCCTTGGGCAAGACACTGAACCCTGACTAAGTCTCCCAGTAGGACTGACAGAACCCTAGAAACCTACTGGTGTCTGAATGGGTGAATGTGAGGCTAATGTAAAGCGCTTTGAGCACCATGAAGGTGGAAAAGAACTATATAAGTGCAGAACATTTACCATTTATTGAGAGAAAGTAGCTCCAAGCACATGGGGTGTGAGTTTTTGTTCCGTGATGGTTTTGTTATGCAAATAAATCACTCATTCGAACACATACTGTTTTGAGAAGAAACACGTATTCTGTTGACCCCACGAAACCTGCTGGGACTACTTTTGTTTTGACCAAAACCGACTAGAACTCGACTCACAGGACACTGTCGGTGGTAAGTCACTGTGGGTGCACCAGAGTAAAGAAGGTGACCTTGTACAGGTTCATGTGAAAAATACCAAACTATCCCTTTAATAACTATTTTTGCATTTCACAAATTCATCCCAAGACTGGACCCTTTGGTGGGTCGGATTTGGCCCCTGGGCCGCATGTTTGACACCTCTGTTCTAGAGTTATGAATTGGAAAAAATACTTTATTGAGCAGGTTTCCTAATTATCAAAACAAATATGGATGATGGACTATCTAGCGCCTAAATGTTCAATCATTACTGAGCAGTTGCTGTGTGTCTTACAGTTGACAGACTTAGGACTGTGATCCTCTCTGAGCATCAGGAACAAAAATCTACTCTAATCCCTGGAAACCATTTGGTCTGTTACGCTTCTTCTTAGAATGTTTCAGCTACAAACCAAATATGTCCTCAGATCAACAGACAGAAAAATCAATAAAGTGAAAATTTTAGAAATTAAATATTACTCATCAATACTAAGTCTGCACCAAAGATGTAAAACACTGAATTTGTTTTAGCCAAGATCGAAAAGATTAAAAAGAAATTAAACACAATCATTGTAAATCTGTAGAGGTGCAGAGATATTTTAAATGTATGTTGATTCCTTTCTTGTTGTGATTCGAGTATTGATCAGAGTCTGGGTTAGTGGTGTAACAGGAACCACGTTACTGTACCTTCAGCCAGTTAGTGTCTCCCATTCCCCCTGAGTGACAGTCAGGCTTATGAGCGGAGGCAGACAGAGACAACATCATAATGGTGAAAGTTAGGTGAAGCTTGATGTGAGCAATTTAACACGAGTGACAAGACACAGAGGGGAGAGAACAGCTGGTCTAAATAACAGCCGTATCATACCAAACAGGACATCACAAAAGGTGGACACAGTTTGGTGGAGGGAGGGAAGTTGGGATTATCAGTGAACAGGACACATGTTAGTAAAGCAGGCAATGAAGCACTCATACATGACCCCACATCCACAGTCTAACTCAGAATGGAAAACATGCCCAGATGCTTTTAAATCTACTTTACAGAGCTTAATGAATAACTTGATTGGTCTGTAGATATTTTTAAAATATAATTAGTGCTTGCTTAGAGTCACAAGACAACAATTCAATCTCTGCAGAAGCTCTGAACATGGACACTGGCACCATGTTCGGCTGGATTCACAAACATTTCAAATGTATTAATCATATAAGTGTCCAAATACTCAGTGACTCTTATTGACTTTATAACAGCTGATGGAAAAGTTAGGGTTTATGTAGCACACATAGTCAGGCCTCCACTTCAGTATTGGGTGAACATATTTGGACTTAAAATGAGTACTGTTGTTAGTATCATGCTGGACATTAAGGACAGAATATTGCATCTCGGTATGTTTCACCCATAGATTTCCTATAAATTAGGCAAAAGCTTTAGTTTGTAAACCACAGTCAAATGTGGCGTCTCACATGTGCCTTTCATTAAAAGACACTGTGATCAAATTAAAATGCAAAGACATAATTTCCTTCCCTCCTTGAAAATATACAGCTGGTCATTCCATAGAAACTTATGGAAGCTTTTCCACTTTCTGTCTGTTCAGTCCCTAATCCATTTTTTAAAGTTATGAATTACTGAGGTTTGGTTATCAAAATTAAGATTACAGTATTAGTATAGACACTAAGTATCACCAGTTGCTTATTTTTGCACTGGATTGAGTTGATATTTGCACTGATGATTAAAAAAAAAAAAAAAGTGGCTATGGATATGGAACTGTATGCAAATACCCAAAGACTAGGAATACAGAAACACAAGACTATGACAAAAATGATTTACACCTATACAAAGCTGTGAGGAGTTGAATTGAGATATGGTTAATTATTTTTTCTTAGTGTTAGGGGGAAAAGGCTATATTAAATTAAAATAGGCACCCTGTAGTGATTTTGTGTAAAATGCTTTGGTGCTTCTGAGGGAATGGAGTCATGCTGATGAAAAGGTTCTAACCACAGAGATCTGCTATTTTATTATGAGATTTCTAAATATATTATCAGTTCATTACAGTGATGTGAAATGGATGCAATGAGAGCAGAAATATGTGAAACTACTGGTTTGTTTTTCTGGAGAAAACAGTTGTTATTGAATATTAAAATGTATCAGTTTAAATAGTTTTGTCTCATTTTTAGAAGTCATGTTAAGACATATGTACTCTACTCTAGCACTGCAGTTTATAAATACTCACTAAACATTTAAAAGTGGCTTCTCCAATATAAGTGCTGTTTTTGGTCCAAAGCACTGAAAGTGACATCTTGTTCCAGTTTAGCAATGCAAACATACACCTGTTTTTAAAAGTGCAAATTACACCACAGTAATCAGACATCCACCAGACGTGGAATTTAAAACACTGTGAATTAAACATTTTAAGCACCTTGTTGTGTCTGTGTTTTTAACTATGTTGCAAGAGTCTCACAAAGTATTCTGGTGAAATTGCAGTGAGTACAGCAGAAATGACAAAGTGTTGCTCCACAGCAAACGTTTCTATCTACTGTACTGGGATTCACATACGAGTCTGTTAGAGCTGCCTGCAGGGCTGTAAGACAGAGAGAGGAAATGCATCATGCAAACTAGTAAAGAGCCTTCAGTTTACTCACCATATCTGTAGTCTGATCTTCTTTCCTCTCAGCTCAACAGTCTTGATTTTGAAGTCAACTCCTATGAGGCAAATTAGGAGAAGTGGATACACAAATACCTAGATTTCCTGACCTAGTTTATTTGTTGGGGTGAGGACAGTTTCAGTGTTGTCAACATACTGGACTAGAGATACAGTAGGTAGATGCAAGTGAAGTTCATTATAACTTATGTCATCTAATCTTAAAGTTAAAGGATGCTTAGTTTGAAAACCAGTAAAAGCAAATAGGGCGGTCATTAGTTATAGGACAACAGCATGTGGTGCACAACACATCACACATCAAACACAAACCTAGGGCTGTGTCACAGGAATGACGGGGCACTAAATAGAGCAGCTGCATGACTATTTTTGGACTGGGCACTATGGTTGGCTGCTGTATTGGTCACAGGGCTGTTTACCCAGTTCCACATACAAACAAGTCTTACGGATTTAACACTGGATGGCAGCAATTATAACCACACTTTAGCAATAACTGTAGGTCTGTTTTCAATCACACCAATCATTTCTTTGTTGAACTAGTGTGCGTTCTTCTGTGTTTATTTTTATGAAGCCATGAAAATGTCCTTTAGTATTTGGGTTAGTACACTATATGTAAATTAACTGAAGAACAATCCTGCCTCACCTGTAGTGAATTAACCTGTATAAATGCTCTAAGATCACTGCTATGGTTAAGAGATACAACTAGTTTAATAATTTTCTGTGCTTTGTTACGCTCTCAGATCTTTGCTGTTTTGCTCATTTTAATGAAACTACTCTGACTTCTTCAAACATTAAATAACTACACAAAAAACACAAAGGTATGTGAAGGTAAACTTTTTGACACTGCGACCAGTAGCTATAGCTAAATGTTGTTGTTATAGTTAGCTTGAACTAGCTGGTGAAAGTCAGGATGGTGACACAATCATTTTCAGTGGACAGAAAAGTAGGGAAGATTGTGAATTTTGGGGTTCCAGTGAGCCTGTGGAGGGATAAGCATCACCCCCAGGAAATAGACAGATCCATGCTAAATGCTGTCACTAAAAGTTGACAAAACAATCCCCGTAAAAGCCTCATATCCTCACCTACGGTCGACTTGCAGGCTTCACAGAAAGTGTCATCGGTAAACCTTTCCATGAGACTAGTTTTACCGACACCACGGGAACCAATAATGATAATTTGAAGTTTAAAATCAGCGGGTCTTGGAGGTATCTTCCTGCGGCGCGACTGAGCCCCCATAGCAGGGGAAGAGTTCGCAGAGCTTCCGCCGCCACCGGCGGCCCTCCGCGGTATGTCATACCTTGGATCCATTACTACTTACACATTTGTGACTAAGAGAAGAAGAAGAAAAATAAATACGTCTAACTTCTTATATAAGCTAAGCGGCTTATAAATTCTAACTTTCCTTAGAGTCTATTGAAGTTTGGGAAAGTTTCTCTGCCACCGTTGGTTGTTGTTGTTCAGCCATTAGAGACAAGAGGCGTCATGACGTCATTAACCACACTTTAATATGTTTCCGCTTCCGCTCGTTTAAAGTGCGTAAACTTAAAATGTAATATGAAAACTGTAGCACACACCATGTGTTGATGTGGACAGTGTGTGTTGCAGCTGAAAATGTTTGAGTAAATAATAATAGAATCAGTGATAAACACAGAGGTGATATATCAGTCATTTAGATATTACTATATTTGACTGAGTTATACTGTAAATAAAACCCATAACCATTAGCTGTTCCAGTGCGCCACCTGTTGTTTATCGTATTCTATTATATTTCTCTAATATTGTGAATTTGTTTGTGGTCGGGACGTTTAGCCCTCTTCGGCTCCTGTAGTCTGCGACAGTGGATGACGTTACAGCCGAGGAGGAGTTCTCGTTAATCCAAACATCGTCGACACAACATCCACAGTAATTTATCGGTAACCTAATTCAACTTTCATTTAGTGTCGACCTACATATTAACATGGCTGCTCAGAAGATAAACGAAGCTCACGAGCATATAGCTAAAGGAGAAAAATTGTGAGTATGGCCCAATATTCCAATTCTTCTTCTTCCTCTTCAACCAGTTTGTTTTACTACGACTGTTAGCTAGCATCTGTGAAGGCCACTGAGCCATTTTCACCTCAGTTTATGCGACATTTATCGAAAACAAATATTATCATCTGTACACAGGATATAGAATCAATAGAGCAGCGTAAATATAGTACATTATTTTGTCTATAAATGTTAATGAAGGGATTATACAGTCAATTATTTAATGCTTTTGCAGCGTAAAGACAAGTCTGACCAAATGGAAGCCAGATTTCGACAGTGCTGCATCAGAATACGCAAAAGCAGGTAAATCAATATGGTATTATTTTCTTTTGTGGAGTTTTACTGTTGATATGTATGTAGTTCACATTGACACTAGTGTCTGTTATTTTGTTTTTAGCCGTGTGCTTCAAGAATGCCAAGCAATATGAACAAGCAAAAGATGCCTACCTGAAGGAAGCTGAATATCATACAGAAAACAAAGCGTATCCTCACTGTGCTGACTTTAAATACTCATATGTTCAAATTAACTTGTTTGTCTCAGTTTTGTAATTTCCTTGACTTTCCCTGCAGGCTTTTTCATGCAGCAAAGTAAGTGTCTTTGTATTAAAACAGTATGTTACAACATGTAGTGATTTAGCCTGTCAGGGTTTTACTAGCTTTTCCCATCTGGATATTTTTTTTATTTTACATTTATAACTAAAATGAATAATACATTAATACAGAAATTTGTGTTTGTTGACAAGCTAAATGATTAAATCCATGATAACCAACAGTTCATCTCACATTCTGCCACTCTTCTTCTCCTTCCTTTTCTTCTTTAGGGCAATCGAACAGGCAGGTATGATGATGAAGGTGAGCGTATGCACAGTGTACATATTCTGATCATCTTCAGGGACACAGCTGTAATGCCTCTCACTGACCTCATTGTGTTTTTGGTGCAACAGGAACAAAAGAAGATGCCAGAAGCTATCCAGTACATAGAGAAAGCCTGTATGATGTACATGGAGAATGGAACTCCGGACACTGCGGCCATGGCTTTGGATCGGGCTGGAAAGTAAAGGAAATAAATAAACAAAAACAATGATGGATAGATAGATAGATAGATAGATAGATAGATAGATAGATAGATAGATAGATAGATAGATAGATAGATAGATAGATAGATAGATAGATAGATAGATAGATAGATAGATAGATAGATAGATAGATAGATAGATAGATAGATAGATAGATAGTACTATAAACTGTCACAGATTGTACAGTTTCTAGAATGAACGTGGTTTACACACTTGAGAACTGACATCCATATTAATTTCAACCTAGAGTTTTCTTTATCTGCCAATGTAACTTTTTAATCACATTTTATTTTATCATTTTATATACAACTTTATTTAACCTAATTTTTTATTTTTTACATTTTCTCAGACTTATCGAGCCTATAAATCTAGAGAAGGCAGTGGACTTGTATCAGAAGGCAGCTGGTGTATTTGAGGTAAGAATGAGACACTGAATAACAGTGTAATGAATTTATTGCAGATTTTTTTTAATAATAAGTTACTCAGAATGTCTTTGGCACATGCACTCACTTGGATTCACAGATTAATTGAAAGACTTTTGGTGGCCAAAGGATGGCTTGAGTTTACAAAACACATTTTAACTATTATTTAAGAATGTATACAAGATATCACACAAATGTGGAACCTAATAATGTGTAGCTGTGATGACATTTTATATCCAAAAGGGGAATGCAAATATTTTAGGAATGCCTTGATGCACATGAACATAGTAATGATCCAATGGATTGATTGGTTTTTACAGGCCAAAGGTCAAGGCTTAAGGTCACAAAACACATTTTAACCATTTTATATTGTAATTCTTCTTATTCATGTACATTAGGTGTTGTGTTGCTGTTGGAAATATAATGTCCCATATGGCTCTATCAAAGGGATCAGTAAAGTGCCATCAACCCTAATGTAATCTAAAACAATGAAGTGTGGACCTGTTCTATTCAGTATCAAAAGGCATTTTTACTTCAAAATTATAATGTTCTATGAAAACACTGTCCATTATTCAACACCGTAATTAATGGTGTATAACTATTAATAATAATAACTATTAAAAACAGAGTGCGATAGAAGATGACACATTATTTTTAATCACGTTGCTTTGTATTATCCTGTTTTTGAGACAATTTTTTTATTGCCATTCTTCCAGATATTTTCTTACACAAAATAAATGCCACAAAACAGTTGCAAGAAACAATATTATGTTTACTTAATACTGTAGTTGCTACTAATCAGTATTTACTCAAGTCTGTAAGGAGACACTCCTCTTAAAGCAGCCTTTTTAATTTCCTAACCGACCAATGGCTTCTACAAACTGATTGTGTTTTATTGTATTTTTTTAGACTGTATTTTAATTGTATTTGTATTTGTATTTGGCACTGTACAGCATTTTGTGACTGTGTGAAAAGTCTCTATAACTAAAATGCACTTACTTACAAGAGTGGGTGATTGATTCTAGAATTTTTATTTATTTATTTTTTTTAACTTAGCCTGTTTTCTGTGTTTAGAATGAAGACCGTCTCCGTCAGGCTGTAGAACTGCTGGGAAAAGCTTCCCGACTCCTGGTCCGATTAAGAAGGTAAAGCAGTAACCTAGTCGCCGCTACAAACAGGCAGTCATTGGAGGGTTTCTGTTTTTGCATCATTCAGATGGAACATTGACATAAACTTCCACAGCTACAGTGACCGCTCTGCCAACCAAGCTTAAAGACTCATGTTGTTTTGATAAATTCCCGTCTTTGTTTCCTTGTTCAGGTTGGATGAAGCAACAGTCGCCATCCAGAAAGAGAAGAACATGTACAAAGAAATAGAGAACTTCCCCATGTGTTTCAAGGTTCTTTTTCTTTATTCCTGCTGTTTATTCACACCATTAAAAATGTATATTATGAATCTAAAGCAAACATTTATTCTATTGTCTATGGTTCATGGGTGTAAAATTGCATATAGATGCTATGGACGTGTCCACACCAATATTTGGATGTTCCAAAAATGTCCATATCAGATTTTGACTGGGAAATTACATGACATTAGGGAAAGAAAAAGTAATTACCCCCCCCCCCCCCTCTCTCTCTTCAGTTCTGTCTGTCATTGGTGGGTAAAGCCTTGCTATTTTTTTTTGTAGGATTGCTTTCCTCAATGAACATTAACTAAATATTGTTGGCAACAAACCTTTATCATGTGACAAAAAGGAAACGAGACTAGACGTCAATGTTGGTCTTGTGATGATAACTGTAATTAAATATATCATGGTATAAAAAAGAGATGAAATGTGGCTTAAGAAATAAAAATGTTCCAAAAATGTCTTTGTTGACCAAAACAAAATGAGATATTATTTTATCTCTTTTAGGCACGTTCTTATTTATTTATTTATTTATTTATTTATTTATTTTTGCTGTCACTTGCAAGAAAGTCATCAAATTATGTCCCCACCAATGTCATCATCATTATTATGCTCTTGCTATGGGTAACGTCGACTGTACAAGTGTAGTTTGTTTCTGTATTTTATTATGAATTTCTATAGTGTCAACATTAGAGCATGCACAGTGGATTAAAAATGCATTTTTTAGGATAATTATAACAACACATACAGTTTTCGGCGAAGGATGGCTCTTTACTGTTGGATTTTTTTTTCTCCATAATTAAATTCAGGCCTACAGGCAATCATGTCATTGATCATTTTTATTTGTTTGTTATTTATTGTCTGTTCCTGTGTGTTTCTTTTAGAAAACAACTGGTCAAGTGCTGATTCATCTTCACAGAGGGGATTATGTAGCAGCTGATAAATGTGTCAGAGAAAGTTACAGGTATGTGAAGTCAGAGGTGTTTTATCAGCACTTGGAATGATGAACATGTAGATGTGGAAATACTAAGTGTTTTCATTTCAGTCAAAGTCAGTTTTATTGTCGATTCTTACATACAAAGGTATCAAAATTAAGTTTTTCACTCTCCTACACGTTTGCTTAAAGTGCAACAGACAAAAATCCGAGCTAAGTTGGTGAAAAAACTATTAAATAAGTAAATATAGTGCAGTGGCTTAAGGCTACATTCCTAGTGCAGCTAAATTAACTAGGTATAACGAGACAGAACATTATGTACAGAGTCGACTACTGTCGAGTATGACGGGAGAGGTAGTACAAATTTAAATATGGGTAAACTGTTGGCAGCGGGTGGGTGTAAAGAGCTAATGCATAGTGAGATTTTGTTTAAATTTTTTTTCTGGGTGGGGTGGGGGTCCAGTGTTTCCTAGCCTCCTCCTGTTAGTACCGTACCTTCCGGACTATCGGCCACATCCACGCATCTGCGACATCTCACCATGGATTCATTGCTGCAGAGCTTACACGCAGCAGCTCTATTTCCTTCTTCGACAGTCGGCTCAATTGTTAGGCTGTGAAACATAAATTAGCCGCATCATCATTTGAGCTGCGAGATCACAGCATCAGCGTGCCAAAAAAAAACTAGTGACTTATAGACTGGAAATGACACGGTCCATTCTACTGAACTGGTTCAAATTGTCCCAGTCCCACTATGAAAAACACATTTTAAAAAACATTATGTATTCAGACTTTATATTTGCACAAATATCATATTGTGGGATAATTGAAATAATATATTAATGGAGAAAATCAATAATTAAATGCATTAAAAATAACTCTTTATGTTATTTCTATTGGAAGGTGGGTGTCCCAACATCTAACCCCTAAACTTACATAAAAATAATACTAAAATGATTTTTCCCACTTTCTGGAATTCAGTTATTCAATACACCAATTTAATTTATTTCATGGGGAAGTTGAAATAATGTGATTGATTGTGTGTATATATATATATATATATATATTTTATTAAAATACTTAATCTCAAATCTGCTGTCCCATTTGTTCATGCACGGATCCTTGAAAAGTCTTAAAAGGCATTGGATTCATTGTTCTAAAAATAAGGCCTTAATTGACATTAAAATGTCTTAAATCGAATTTTCAAAAGTCTTAAAAAGGTGGACACATTAGTAAGATATATGTTAGTTTGAAATAAAAAGTATTTGGTAACATTTAGGATGTCTATATTACAAAAATAATTTAAGGTAGGAGTAGAAAATGATCATTCTGTGGGTGTAGTATTCCTTTAAGTTTTTTTTTGCAAGTGTGTGTGTGTTATATATTCAACATTTCAAAGTTATGGTTCATGAATGTAGCAGCAACTGGATCAAAAAGTCATGTTAGGATTTACTATTACTGTGTCATGTTACTATTTTACTGTGAAGCACTTTGGTTTTAAATGTGCTATACAAATAAATTACTTACTTTTCTCCATAAACTGTCACATACCTGCTGATCCTCACCTGATGAGTAATAAGTAGGGGTGTGACGAGACACTCAGCTCACGAGACGAGACAAGACATGAGCTTTTAATAAAACTAAATTACAAATTACATGAATGGACAAGAGACTTATTTTACTGAGTTAAACATGGATTTATAACTCTGTAAGCATTAACTTTTATAATGAACATCTTCCTCTACAAATTAAAACTAAAATAAAATGTTATTATAGTTAAAATAATTAGAATAAATAATATTTCTCCTTTTTTCAAGTGTAGACAATATGTGCAAAACAAAACAAGTTCTTCTCTGTCAATACAGACTGAAAATAGTTCAACAGAACCTGACCCAGTATGTCACTGACATGTCACTTCTTCCTGGACAAATTAAAACTAAAATAAAATGTTAGAAAAGTTAAAATAAATAAAATGTTTTCAAAATCAAATCTGGCGCTGAACTGTGGAAGTTCCTGGACTCACTGCCCCTTCTCACCGACCACATCGCCAGGGCAGGGACCGACCCCCGTATAACAGGTACCAGGGGTCAGCTGCGATGTAGGAAACCCACCCACCCATCTGGAAAACACAGGAGTCAGAGGGTCTCCCACAAACCCCACAGTGGCTGGTGCGCGTCGGCTAAGGTGGGATCCTGACCCTGTGGCGCCCAGACGCACGCAGGCAGGAAATTCAGTGGATCCTAATGAAAACCAGAGAGAGAGAGGGGGGGGTTCCCCAGCAAATCGTACTCCGGTAACACCAGTATTTTCCGACGTCTTTTCTGGCTGCTTGGTGGATAACAAATCTCGTGAGACAGAATTTTAACACGACAAGAAATGACATCTTGTGAGATGTCGTCACACCCCTAGTAATAAGTCTGAAAATCAGCCCGTGTTTTGAACAGCTGTGAGTGGTTTTGTGGTGTGTAGCTGATTCATGTCTAAAATCAAAAGTATTTCTGTGGCAGGAAACATGTGACTGTGTTTACTCCTGGCTGTAACGCTGCTGTCACTTAAACTGAGCATCATAACATGAGGTGCTGCTTGTTCTCCATCAGTCTGCCCGGCTACAGTGGAAGCGAGGATTGCGTCGCCATGGAGACACTACTGCAGGGATACGATGAGCAAGATGAGGACCAGGTCTACCGAGTGTGTAACTCACCTCTACTGAAGTACATGGACAATGATGTGAGTACCATCAGAAGTGAATGTGGGGTTTTGTATATGAAGTGTTTGATGGTAAAACACTATAATAACTGTTATTAAGTTTATTATGTCTTCAAACACGGGGAAACTACTGAGCACAAAAACTCTTACTATATTTAAAGGAGACCTATTATGCACATCCGTGTTTTTCTAAATACATTAAGTCAGTAAAGTTACAAAACATGAGCTGTGCTGTTTATGCTGTAATCCTGGACGTGGTTTCCTGCCGCTATAAACACCTCGTTGCCACATGTTTACAAAACCTGACGTCAGATTGAAGCGTTCAATCGGTACCAATGCTCCAACAGTGTGGAACCGACCCCAAAACACGCCCCCCAGTAGGTAATTAAAAAGAAGAGAGAAGATGCCTCCCAAAGTAGAAAATATCAACTGTTTTTCATTTCAAAAATTGTCCCAACCATAAAACTGTGGGAAGTGTTTATTTAATGTAACGTCCAAAATATTACCGTGTTTGATTCCTCCTGGTTCAATAGTGAGAGCGATGCACCAGAGAAATGTATATTAAGACTGAAAAGTGTGTGACTTGATAGTTCTGGGTACAGTAGTTTATGTTCACCCACCGCTATCACACAGTGAACTAATACACATGTGGGGGTGGACTCCAAAACCTTAATTGTTTCTGTACTTAAGTAACGTACAAATACCTAAAAAAATCTACTTAAGTATTTATTTTCTGGAAACTTTTTACTTTTACTCCCTATATTTGTTCATAAATATTTGTATTTTATACTCTTTACATTTATATAAATATTTGTACTTTATACTCCTTACATTTATATAAGTATTTGTACTTTATACTCCTTACTTTTATATAAGTATTTGTACTTTATACTCCTTACATTTATATACATATCTGTATTTTATACTCCTTACATTTATATAAATATTTGTACTTTATACTCACATTTATATAAATATTTGTACTTTATACTCCTTACATTTATATAAATATTTGTACTTTATACTCCTTACATTTATATAAGTATTTGTACTTTATACTCCTTACATTTATATAAATATTTGTACTTTATACTCCTTACATTTATATAAGTATT
Organism: Siphamia tubifer; assembly: GCA_020466265.1. Lineage (NCBI taxonomy): Eukaryota > Metazoa > Chordata > Actinopteri > Kurtiformes > Apogonidae > Siphamia > Siphamia tubifer. The sequence goes on along the minus strand of CM035799.1, from coordinate 38,709,739 downwards.
TGTACTTTATACTCCTTACATTTATATAAATATTTGTACTTTATACTCCTTACATTTATATAAGTATTTGTACTTTATACTCCTTACATTTATATAAGTATTTGTACTTTATACTCCTTACATTTATACTTTTTATACTTTACTTTTTCAAACTAAACAGATGTGACAGTATGAAAACCAAGTGACTTCAGAGGGAAAATCAGTGCAAGAAAGAAGATTGTGACTTTATAGATTAGAATTAGGACTTTTATCTCATATAACTTTGTACTTTTTTTATCTCAATTGTGCCTTTATAACATCATTTAAACTCTTTTTCTCATTATTGTCCATTTGTTATCTCGGGTTTTTCTTTCGTAATTGTGTATTTTTTATTTTTTTTAATCTCCTCCCTTCCCTCTGACTCCCTCTTCTCTTCGGTTCCTCGCAGTACGCCAAGTTGGCCATTTCCTTGAGGGTACCCGGTGGAGGAGGAAAGAAGAAGAAGGCGGCGGCAGCTCCACAAGGCGGCGCTAGCGGGACGCCGGCCGCAGCAGAAGAGGACGACGACTATGAAGGAGGCCTGTGTTAACCTCCATCTGCTGCTGCACCTTCTGTGTTCAGTGACACCACCCATAACCCCCCAGCTCTGAATATAAGTTTGGGCTGTTTGATCTTTATTGTGCAAAGAAACAAATCACACGCAGTCACAGTAGGTGTCTGCAGGAGAGTCCACCTAAGCCAGGGGTGTCCAAATCCAGTCCTCGAGGGACGGTGTCCTACATGTTTTAGATATTTCCCTCTTCCACAGGATTCAATTTAACCCTTTAACTCCTGAAACTTTAGCAGTTACACAGTTAAAAACAATTAAAATAAGCAACAAAATGAACAAAAATGGCATCAATAAAATGAACAAAAATGAATAATACACTGACAAAATAATTAGTAACATGAAGAAAGTAAGACACACAGTTTTTGTTAATTTTGTTGCTCATTGTTTATTTTTCTATATTCTACTTTTTATTTTATTCTTTTTTTCTTCAATTTTGCTCCGTTTGTGTCTTACTTTCTTCATGTTACTAATTATTTTGTCAGTGTATTATTCATTGTTGTTCATTTTATTGATGACTTTGGCCATTTTTGTTCATTTTGTTGCTTATTTTTTAATTCTTTTTACTGTGGAACTGCTAAAGTTAAAGGGTTAAACTGAATCATGTGGACGAGGGAAATATCTAAAACATGTAGGACACCGGCCCTCAAGGACTAGATTTGGAGACCCCTGACCTAAGCCTTTTAATTTGACTGGTTTTGTTCCATTTGTTTTTTTGAATGAAATTACTTCTTAAATGTGTAAAAAAAAAATGTATGAAAGCGTCTTCGTGTATGTATTATTTTTTGTCCTAGTGAAGCTGTAAAATTCTGCTGTTATTGTTTGTGGATAAATCGCTATAGGTATATGTATATTATTAAAAAAAAAATCAGAAGTATATCTAAGGAGGTGATAAATGTATAGGTGTGTATTTGTACAGAGGTAATTTATTCAGTATTCATGACTGCAGTCTGTTGGAAATGGAGCAATTATGCAATCAGCCTGTTAATGCATGCGACCGGGATAATATATAAATGTGAATTTTTGATTATCAATGGTATAATAATAATACTGTCTTAATCTTTAAGCGATCAGTCAAGAAAATCTTACTAAAGTGCAAATCCTTGTAGTCAAACGTAGACAGTTTTTCATTTGTCTACCTCAAGGTGTGTGTGTTTTATCTTCCACCTTAAAATGCAAATATACAGCAGTGGTGTCTTTATCCTTTAACTGAAACATTTAAAGCAAAAAAAACAAACAAAAAGGGACCATGCCTTGACATTTTCAGTGCATTTCTCCCTCATTTGCATAACATCATATAGATGCCAACTTTTATCACTTCCACAGTTGGACGGGTCATTTAATTAAACAAAAGGGACTGTTTACATTTTTATTTTTTTATTTTGTGCTCTTGCCCACTTCTTGTGTATTATTCCCAAAGCGTAATCTTCCAAACTTTGCACATACGTCAATAAAACATTTCCGCTGTGTGGCATTTGATGGTCTCTGTACATTTTCTTAAACGAGTTAGCAGACAGATTTACCCTATCACTGGTCTACAGACGTCTGCGCCCAATGGCCTCTGACAGACACGTAATGACTGCGGAGCTTCCTTAGACCTACTTATCTTTGATGAGGATAATGTTCTCTCCCTGCTAAGCGATGGTTAATGCACACACACATTCTGTTTTTACCGTCCCAACCCCGACGGCTCGCCTCCTCTGACTGTACATTACAATAAAATTAAACATATGACAATAGAAGTTCTTCTAGTGTATAAATCTAACCACCTTAAAATAGTACAGTGGTTCTCAAATCCAGTCCTCATGGGCCAGTGTCCATGTTTTACATATCTAACCTCTTTAAAAAATACATTTAAAGGTGTCATTCCATGTTATTTCATTAATATTACTGTGTTCTCCATTGTTATTGAATACATTGTGTGTTGGTTCTATTTAAAAAAAATGTCCAGATTGTTTTGTTTCCAGCTTTTTTTCACGGTACAAAAATTAACAGAGTTTACCGATACTTCCTCATACATGTCCATGACGCGGTCACCAGGCGTCTCTGATTGGCTCAGAATGCGTGAAGGAACACTCCCCCCTCCCCTCTCGCTGTGTATGTGTTTACCTTTACCAGAGTAGTATCCAGCTAGGTTTCGTGCTGTTGCTTGTTCGTATTTCCACAGAGAGCACATGAACCAGTTTGAGCTGCCATTTTTTTCCCAGTTTGTGCAGCAGCTACTGTGGCGCCGTCTTCTCTTGTAGATGCTAATGCTAATGCTACTTCAGATTCGTGCCTAACCCCACGTGGGTGACACTAAAGTCCATCTTACGTCAGACGGACCGGCTTTTTCTAGGTCCCTCGTTCCTCTTGTTGTTTTCTGTGAATGCAGTATGCAGCCAGTGGAGGTGACAAACACTGTCAAAGGAGCGTGTGTTGGTAAGTCGGGGTGACCCATGAGATTTCACAAGAGCGTGGAAAAGTGGTTTTAAGTGGAATGACACATTTAAAGAACACACACGTGGAAATGTACTTAAAACTGTTAAAAACACACAAAAACTTAAAAGAGACGTTAAAAAACATACACAGATGTTAAAATGTGAGGGAAAAGATGTTTAACATGTACACCGATGTAAAAATTAATTTAAAAAAATCTTAAAAACACACAAAAATGTTTAGATGTGTTAAAAGAGACGTTAAAAAACAGATGATAGATGATAAAAACAAAGATTAAAAAAAAGTTTTACAAAATTAAGATAAAGATTGGGGGATTGGGGGGCACAGCTAGTTTTTTACTTCTTCTAGGGGAGGCAACACTATTTCACAATTTGAAATGTACTTAAAACTGTTAAAAACACCCCAAAAAATGTATAAGAGGTTTTAAAAGAGACGTTAAAAAACATACACAGATGTAAAAATGAATTTAAAAAGATCTTAACGTGGAATGACACCTTTAAAATAAATACATTTTAAATCATTTTTCCATTTAAAAAACTTTAAAATAAAAGTTAAAACAAAATAACAAAAAAAAAATTAAAAACAAGACAAAATTAGACCATTCTAAAATATCTAAAGAAATAAAACGTACCTTCCTGTTCCATCACACCTGGAAGCTGTTAGATCATTATCAGGCTTCTGAAGAGCTGATCAATATTTGAAGTAAGTGTGATAGAAGAGGGAAATGGATGAAACACACAGGACCCTAAAATAGGGTCATGGGTATCACACCTGGAGCCCAAATTAATACTAAGTTTTTCTGAAAGACATGTATCTCTATCTCTTATATATCTCTTATATTTCAGTATGAAATTGATTTTGCAGCCTGATGAACAGACTGCCTTTATAACTCATTGTTTTTCCCATTTTGGAATTTCATTAAAGTCAGTTTATTTTAATAATATATTTATATTTGTCTATATATGATAAAATGATCATACAAATGAAGTAAAATATACAAATATAATGTTAATATTAAATAATCCAATATGGCTGATGACATAAATGATAGGCTTATATTTCATGTATAGTTCATGTATTTCACTTATTTATTATTTATGTTTTTTACTTATTTACTGTTTGTTTTTACTTTTAAGGAGGTTATGTTTGACTTCGTGTTTGTTTGTTTGTCAGCAAAATAACTCAAAAACTTATAGGATGGATTTTGATGAAACTTTCAGAGATAATGCGTCAAGGAAGAAACCATTACATTTTGAGCTACAAAGGTCAAAGGTCAAGGTCACAGTGAAGGTCAATAGCTAAAACATAAGTGGTGATATCTCAGAATCCAGACAATATATTATCACGTTTTTTTTTTTTCATTCACTTCGTCTTTACCTTCAGACATCAGGTGAGATAACACCAATAGGCTCGATGACATCACGTTTATTTGCAAAATTTATGACCTTTACCTTAAATCAGGGTTATTCAGATATTTTGTTAAATCCGACAATATCTTGTGCTTCATATTTAACATTCGATCTAATATGTGAAAGTTGGTCGTTGTGTGACGTCACATAACGTCAGAGTGACGTCATATGTGGTCGAATACTGACATGGACAAAAACAGGACAGAGGATTTCTTTGAAATTTTTAAGGTATTGTTAATGACCGACCAAATAAATTGTTGGCGAACACATAACATTAATTTACAAATAAGTTACGAACATCCAGATCCAAACCTTGGCAGACTGGTGCTGTTATACTCTTTCCATTTCTATAAATATATGTACTTTATACTCCTTCCATTTATATAAATATTTGTACTTTATACTCCTTCCATTTATATAAATATCTGTACTTTATACTCTTTACATTTATATAAATATTTGTACTTTATATTCTTTACATTTATATAAATATCTGTACTTTATACTCTTTATACTCATTACATTTTTGGTGTAATGTTCCTTAAAGCTGAGGATCCAGGTGTCAGTTGTTCTGCTCATTCTCAGTGTTTTTAACAAATGGAAAGTTCCACACCTTTGCAGATGTTTTATTTGCAGATCTGTTGACCTCTTTCATTCCACTTTCAACTACAGTTTCACATTTCATTCATTTGTGACCTTTTCTCCTTAGAACTCATATGTACATGTAATGAAAATTATTCATGGCAATAATGAAGGTTTGTTTTTTTTGTTGTTTTGTTTTTTACGTTCATGCTACAATGTCGTCTAATGCATAGTTTGGACCAAAGGGCTTCTGGTTTAAAGCCCTTCATGTGAAGATTCTTCTCTATCTACTTACTTCTGTGATGACTCCCATAGGTGCCACAGTGTTCATCAGTATGAATATTAAAGGGGACATATCATGTAAAATGCACTTGTAATGTTTTTCCAACATAAATATGTGTTGTCTGTGTGTGAGGAAACCCTTAAATTATAAATAAAAAACATCCACTCTTCTTTTCACCTGATCCATTTCTTATTAGAGGGGGATGAAAACACTCCATTTTGGATTTTTTTATGCTTCATATGTCACATGTATAGATTCATTTGAATACCCCACCCCATCCCACCAGCTCAGATAACCCACCTCCTGCTCACAGACACCTCTGCTCAGACTCACAGATCCTCTATTGTTTCCTCAGACCAAGGATGTTTGTTTGTGTACAACATAACTGAAAAAATTATGGACGATTTTGATGAAATGTTCAGGGTGATCTATGGGGGGGTTAACCTTGGCGGTGGTTTGCGATCTCAGAGTGCTTTTCTAGTTCTCTTATTGCATCCCGGTGTGTCTGGTGTGTTGGGGTCTGAGCCCTGGTTGTGTCGTGTCCAGGTCCGACGTTGGTCTGACCCGGGTTGATCAGTCTGCAGGTGGCATCATGACTGTGGTGTTGTGGCTTGTCTGGGCTGTTAATGGACCAGGACCTGAAAGCACCGGGTCTGTTAACGGACCAGGACCTGAAGGGACTGGGTCTGTTAACGGACCAGGACCTGAAAGCACCGGGTCTGTTAATGGACCAGGATCTGCAAGCACCGGGTCTGTTAACGGACCAGGACCTGAAAGCACCAGGTCTGTTAACGGACCAGGACCTGAAGGCACCAGGTCTGTTAACGGACCAGGATCTGAAAGCACCAGGTCTGTTAACGGACCAGGATCTGAAAGCACCAGGGCTGTAAAACTCGGTCCACTTTGATTCTCTGAAGCTGATTTTATTTCATCTGTGTCTTTGTCTCTTTTCCTCTGCCTCAACCTTTGCAGGTTCCGTTTCTTTCTCCTCTTCCTCTCGGTAGAATGTGGAAGAGAGGGGCGGAGTCACCTGAGAGGGGCGGGGTCAGCGGTGGTTCATTTGCATGAAATCATGAGTGTTTTAAAAAGGTCTGTGTCTTCTGTATCTGTGTATTAATGTGACAGACAGGTCACTGAGACGCTGGAAAATGAGTATGATATGTCCCCTTTAAAAACAGTGAGAGGTTCACATGTGATGTTTGTGCAACAGTCGACTGTTGATCCACTTTACCCTGATTCAGAAGCAGCCTCTGTTGATCTGCACTCTGACCAAACCTGTGGAGGATTCAGAAAGAGGACGACTGGTGCTTAATATCATTCTCTAACAGAAATAATGTCCACAGCAATGTTTAGCGTTTCTCTTTCATGAACACTTTCCTGTGCAGTACATCATAGCAGGCATACAGTCTGTTTTATGGGATAACCTGGACAATATCCACATTAAAAAAAAAAAAAAAAAATCATGCCATTTAAATAATTCTTTCCACAAACCATCAAAGCCTACATATTCTAACATACAATGAATATCTGTGAACGCAGCTCTTCCTGAGAAAGATACGAAGTTGATAAGAGTTTCAGTTTTCTCATACAAACAAATAAGGCAAGTAAAGACCGATGATGCTTTTTTTTTCTCCTGCATTTTGTCTCTAGAGTGGAATCTGTTGTCTAAAAAAACCTTATGTTCATGTGTCTCAGTCTGGTCCAGAGCCCTCAGATATACTTTGGTAACTTACATCTCAGTATTGCACATCCCCCACAATCCTTGCGTTCCAGTTGGAGAAGGTTGAAATGATGAGATTGTGCTCATTAGTTGATTATTGTGCATTTATCCATTGTGGGGAAGCCCTTAAAGAGTAATGCTGCAGCCAGTGTGAGTCTCTCTCTCTGCCTATTAAGTAACTGGAAAATATACAACAGTAGGTGTGAAGAGCAGCGAGACGTTTGGGGTTGGAGAGTGCTGAAAAAATCTACCTTTATGTTAGGATAGGACTCACTGTAATTCAGGAAAAGTGTCCAAAAACGTGGCTCCATCTCCAACTGAACCGTTTTGCCGACAGGAATCCGAGCACCAGCAACTTTGTGCTCAAATGTTAAGAACACAACGTTGGTTTTCATTGCTGAAGAGTAAAAAAATACCAGTTTAAGACCCCCATAAAGAGCTGTAAGTACTGACATCAGAGTTTACAGCATGAGGACGGGTTGTTCCTCACACGGTAAAAGGGCTCGAAAATCTGCTCACACCAAAAAGCTGTGGTTTATCCTCATATTTATGAGTCCTCACATGGGCTTCACTGAGTTTTCTCCCGGGTCCACTTGATCATAGTCTCTGGTGAGCGGTAGAGGAAGATGAGTTTGGAGTACATGTCCTCCTCCAGGTCCAACTCCCCCGTCTCTCGGACCAGGAAGATGTCGGTGCACAGCTTCAGGATGCGGTCCACGTTGGGAAGCTCCTCGAACATGATGGTGTGAGAAATTCCACTGAAGAACTCACGCACAAACTTCCCAATGACCAGAACCACAGACGCATACAAGCCCATGATGCTAAAGAAGGAGGAGGAGGAGGAAGAGGAGGAGGAGAGGAGAAGGAGAGGAGGACGAAGAGAGGAGAGAAGGAGGAGAGGTGGAGGAGGAAGAGAGGAGAGAAGGAGAGGAGAAGGAGGATGAGAGGAGAGGAGGAGGAGAAGTGGAGGAGGAAGAGAGGAGAGAAGGAGAGGAGAAGGAGGAGGAGGATGAGAGGAGAGGAGGAGGAGAGGTGGAGGAGGAAGAGAGGAGAGAAGGAAAGGAGAAGGAGGATGAGAGGAGAGGAGGAGGAGAGGTGGAGGAGGAAGAGAGGAGAGAAGGAGAGGAGAAGGAGGATGAGAGGAGAGGAGGAGGAGAGGTGGAGGAGGAAGAGAGGAGAGAAGGAGAGGAGAAGGAGGATGAGAGGAGAGGAGGAGGAAAGGTGGAGGAGGAAGAGAGGAGAGAAGGAGAGAAGGAGGAGGAGAGGAGAGGAGGAGGAGAGGTGGAGGAGGAAGAGAGGAGAGAAGGAGAGGAGAAGGAGGAGGAGGATGAGAGGAGAAGGAGGAAGAGAGGTGGAGGAGGAGGAGAGGAGAGAAGGAGAGGAGAAGGAGGAGGAGGATGAGAGGAGAGGAGAAGGAGGAAGAGGAGAGGCATTGCATCATTATCACGAAACTACATGAAAATTACCATGAATCTGTTACTTCTAATAAACTGTTACAACTGCATTATTACCATAAAATAATAAAAATCTGTGTAAGTTCCTGAATTTTGCCTCAACTATATTTTCTCTTTCTTCCCAGATTTTTTCCTCAATCCCTTTAAAAACAAACCCAAAAAAACCTGTATTATCACACTTTGTTTCCTGAATGTTCCATAGCATTTCTTCTTTGCTACATCGTTCTTACATAAGATAAATTCATCTTAAGGGATTTTTTTTCAATTATTTGTAGGCTTTTTTTGTTGTTTTTTTTTTACCATGTCTTTCTATTGTTCTTATCACCAATATTGCCTAATGTTTTCTTTGGTTGTATTGTAAATGTGGTGCTTTACATCCACATTCAAATTCATGTACTTTACATTCTGAAATTAAATAAAGGTCAAATGAATAACAAACTAAAAGGCTGAAAAATACCTGAGTGTTCAGTCATATTCAATACAGTGGTACCTCTACTTACGAAAGCCCCAGCTAATGAGAAACTCCAAGTTATGAAAAACCTTTACCTCAATTTTTTGTCTCTGAATACGAAAGAAAACTGAAACTATCCAAGACAAAAATACAGTACATTCCTTTACGCAACTGATGTAATTTACGTAAATACGTCACGTACGTAGCATCTCATTGGCTATGAGGAAGCTACCCATGATGCTTTTCGTTACACTTTGACCCTCATTCATCACGGAACTGCTGCTGCCAGTAACAGACACTTTAACGGTCATTTCTCCACCTAGACCAGCGCTTTTAGTATCAAAAGTTCAGCTGAACTGTGCAAGAAGAATATATGACCGACGCACTACCATTAGGTTAAGGAAAATTGTTAAACACTTGGACTCTGCAGACCGTTCTACAGCGGAGCCCCCCCCCCCCCCCCCACAGGAAGTGGGAGGAAGTAGAAGGCAGCTGTTGTGGTGGATTTACAGCTAAGCTAAGAGCTAACCTGTTTCTACTGCTGCTTCCATTGCCAACGTACGGTCACTGGAAAACAAACTGGACTACCTGAAACTGGATTTAAACACCAATCATGATCCACCAGACTGCTGCATCCTCATTCTCACCCAGAGGTGGATCAACTCTTCTGCCCCGGACACCGACATTAACCTGGATGTGCTAACAATATTCAGATCCGAGAGAATCCATGCTCTCACAGGTAAGATCTGGGGGGTTGGTGTTTGTATCTACACTAACAACAGCTGGTGTTAGCCTGGACGGGCTGAAATCTAAATCTACATTTTCTTTTAACACATATTTCATACAAAATCAGTAATTTTCTATAGATTTTAAAGGGTTTGAGGGGTAGCATTGGGGGCCTTGGAACAAATTAGGCATTTTACATGTAAAATGTGACTATTTACGAAAATTTCACAGTACAAAAACACTTCTGGAATTAATTAATTTTGTAAGTAAAGGTACCACTGTATTTGGCTAAGCTACAGAAAAGTAAAAAAAAAAAGTAAAAAGAAGAGTTGACAGTGCTTCTTCACTACATACCCGTATCCAGCCAAAAAGCCCAAACTGGGTGGGCTGACTTGGTCACTGAATACAAAGAAATCCAGGCCACCCTTGGTATTCTTAGAAATGGGAGGCGTTTCTATTTGGTTGACGCTCCACCATTCCTGTGTCTGACCCGACTTGTTCTGCTCTCCTCGCTCCAGTGTCAGAGTTATGCCAAACCTCTTGTTATCTGTTAGGGTTAAACAGGAAGTTGTGTAATTTAAACTGTATCAAATAAACACACTTGTGCTGTATTTCACTACATTGATTATATCAACAAAGGGTGACATTCACCTTTATAAAGTTGATCAACAGGGTTGGACTCTGAGTCACTGGGGGCTCGAATATAACGAGGGAAAATACTTGTCAGGGTCCTGAAACGGAAAATCATCTGTGAGTGTTTTTATATATGGACCATTACTGTGAAAAATAAAAACAAGTCTTATAAAAGTAACAGTCATATTTTGAAAAGCACTCAGTATCTGATTGTAATATTCACTGTTATGTCCAGATGAATTGTTAGTGTATTAAATACATGACCAGAGGACAGGAGGTGATTAGCATAGTTAACGATGTCATCCACTGAAAACCACTTTTCCACGCTCCTTTTGGAATGTGATGGGTCACCCCGAGTTACCGACACATGCTGCATTAGAAAGTGGTTTGTCACCTCCACTGGCTGCATACTGCATTTATAGACAACAACAAGAGGAACGAGGGACCCAGAAAAAGACATTCCATCTGATGTCAGATGGACTTTAGCGTCACCCACATGGGGTTAAGCCCGTCCCCCATTGCAGTGAATCTGAAGTAGCATTAGCATTAGCATCTATGAGAGCACAAACTGGAGAAAAATGGCGGATCAAGCAGGTTCATGTGCTCTCTCATGACACCTAGTTAGATGATACTTGGGTAAAGGTAAACCACACACGCACACACAGCGAGAGGGGAGGGGGGAGTGTTCCTTCACGCATTCTGAGCCAATCAGAGACGCCTTGTCACCGCGTCATGGACATGTATGAGGAAGTACCGGTAAACTCTGTTGTTTGACCTCAACTCATTTTTCTACGGTGAAAACACAGCTGGAAACAAAGCAACCCGGACACTTTTTTTTTTAAACAGAACCAACGCACAATGCATTAAATAACAATAGTGAACACAGTAATATTAATGAAATGTTAGCCCAGCGTTAAGGCATTTACAACTTCCAGCTTCTCTAAAGCTAATAAATGTCATTATTAAGATGTATTTAAAGCAGTAAACTTCATCATCAAATGTATTTACAGATTTACAGATTACTGGAAGTTCTTTACTTCCAGTAATCTGTTAGCAAGTAGTTCAGATCCTTCCAATGGATATTTACTGGAGTGACTAATATGTTTCACCTGCAAAAACCTCTTTAATCCTAAATGATGCAGTGAGTAACTTCTCAGTTCTTAAATAACCATCACTTTGATAGAGATCATAAAGATTTGACTGTTTCAGTCGATAAAGGTCATGTGATCTGATGTGTCCAGAATGATCCTGTTCCAGAGGAGTGGGCGCATCAGGCTGAGAAGAGATGAGGTCATTACCCATCATGCCTAGCACCTATAGTACATCCCTGTGGGGAAAGTGTTATGATCTGGGTTTGGTTCAGTTGGTTCAGGAGCTCAAAAAGTGAAGGCAACTGTTTGCAGATCCTTCTATGCAAATGGAAAGTTAATGGATCAGCAAACGTCACCATAGACAGAAATGTCTCAACCTCCATGACCGCCCACAGTGTCGCTTTGCAGACTGACATTATTGCATTATGGACAGAATTAACTGACCAGTCTGTTCATGGTCACTCCGAATGTACATAGTTTTTAAAAAATGGCAGGTCGCACATTGATAATGCACGCCGAGAAAACTCCACCAATCTTTGTCTACGCTGCTAATACGTCATGTTATTGTATCACTTGTAAGTTGGAACCTCAGTGGAGTAGGTACCAAAAATCTAAGACTGGGTACCATGGGACCCAGTCCTTTTGTGCGCTGAAAAGGCACCTAAGCGGGTCAAAATGAGTAGCATCGGCCAGAGCGGATGCAGACATCATACTTACACACTAGTTATTCCCGTCTCCTGTGTTGTTCCATTGAGAAGCTTGATGAGCTCTTTCTTTGTTTCAGGACTCAGTTGTGTTGTTTCTTTTCCAGATGTTGTTTCAGATTTTGCACCAAGACTAAGGTTTCTTTGAGCACATACAGAGAAAAAGAACACAACTTAAGTATAAGCTCTACTATAAATCACTGTTAGTTTAAGCTCTATTAGAAGAAAACACACACTTTAACCTTTGTTCACTGGCTACTTTATTAGGCACAGCTATTCAACTGCTTGTTAATAAAACATTTAATCAGTTTAGGATCTGGTGCAAATGAAAGTTTGCATCGTGGATGTGCAGCAAACAAACCTGAAGCAACTGTTATTCTGTCAATGTGACACAAAACGTCTGAAATATTCCCATTAGATTGTTGAATCTATGCTGAGAAGCAGCAGTTTGATCTGGTACCAGTGAGATGGACCAAAAAAAAAGCAGCTGTGATGATGCACAAAGACTGGCTCATTATTTGAATCCTAAACATTTGTTAGAGATGCCCTGTAAAGGAGTTGAATACACATTAAAGTGATGCCACTGCTGTTTGTACAGTTTCAATTAAATAAAGTGAAAAAAAAACAGGTGTACAACACGTTTGGGTTTACATGAAAATAGTATTTTTTTTCTCCTTTATTTTTTATGTATTATTATTTTTAAGTTTCTAAAAACTGATCCTATGGGTTCTAATGAATGTCTGTACAGAGCAGGGGTGTCAAACTAATTTTAGTTTAGGGGCCACATAAAAAACAAACAAAAAACAACCTAAACATAATAATATATAAATAATATCAACTCCAAACTTTTCTCTCTGTTTTAGAGAAAAAAAAGTAAAATTACATCATGAAAACAAACAATATTAGACTTTAGTTTATCATTTACACATATATATTACAACTTACATATCACAGTGGATCTACAGACGCACTAAATATTTATTAATAGGTGAAATACTATTACCTCCACCAAAGACCTTATATTTTCAATGGAGTTTGTCTGTCTGTCTGTCAGCAATATTACTCAAAAAGTTATGGATGGATTTTGATAAGAATTCCTGGATGGAACTAATGATTACATTTTGGTGGTGATCTGGAAGAGATCAACTTTGAAATGTATTCTCCATTTATCAAAGGGATCCAGAATCCAGGATCTCTTCTGGATCACCACCAAAATGTAATCATTAGTTCCTTGTGACACTCCCAATACATGCTGAAATTTTCATCAAAATCCATCCATAACTTTTTGAGTAATGTTGCTGAAAGTCAGACAAACAAACTGGTTATTGAGATTTTTTTTGGGTTGAAATTATGCTTTGCTTTGTGCCACTAAATGAAAAAAAATTTACAGTTACAAATGTATTTATTTTTTTATTTATGAATATTTATAAATTATTATGAGACTAAATTGATCTGAATGTGGACCATGAACTAAAATGATTTATATCTTAGTGTTATTTTTGCATTTCATAAATTCATCCAAAGGGTTTGACACCTCTGGTGTAGAAGGAGGTATTTTCTTTGATCACTGTCGGCGTCTGTGTTTCCAATGAGACCCATTATTCCAACTGCTGTTACTCATCCTAGCATTACAACAGTGAATACTTTTATTTCCAGCCTACAATAAAAAACATTTTATGGCTCTGTCTAGTTTTTTTTTTTTTTTTTTTTTTACCTTTGAACTGACCAGGACACAGTGATGGGGAACTCCTCACTATCAGTGGCTAACATGTCTATCAGGTTCTTCCTGCTGGGTGGACTGATTGTCCACAGAGAGTTGGAGTTTCCTTTCAGCTCAGCGATGATCAGATCCTCTGGCGTGTAACCCTCCAGCCACTGCAAGGCTTCCTAACAACACAGAACAGATCACAACAGAGTCTCACACAACCATCTATTACAGATACTACGGCTGCACAATATACAAAAATACTGACATTGCCATTTATTTATTTATTTATTTAACCCTGCAATATACTGTATATTGTAACATGAAAAACCACTCAGGAGTAAATAACAGCTGTGTGGTGCCGACGTCAACGGTCAAACAGATTAGTGGTCGACACAGAACATATGTTTCAGTGTCATCCTTCTTACAGCCAAAATAAAAGAAAATTAATAATTAAAAATAAAAAAAAAACAATAAAAATTAAAAAAGATAAAAAATATATACAAATAAAAAATAATGATAAAAATAATTGCAGGACCTGCCATGTGATGAATGCACACATGTGCCGCTCTAACAGATACAACATCTAAAATATCCTGCTGTTGGTCAGACAGCTTTGTGTCCCCGCCACACAAGTGACAACAAACGTGTCAAAAAGTCTATGACACTGTAGTTTGAAGTTGGACAGAGTAGCTGAGGGGTGGATCATTGTGACGTGTGCTCTAGCTAGTTCACATCACAATGATCCACTGTAAACAGTCATGGGGATTGTTTTGTGTGTGTGTGTGTGTGTGTGTGTGTCGGGGGGGGGGGGGGTCCCAAGATGGCACCACTGTTGCATAATACAAGAATAATGACACAAACATGCCATAAACACTGATAGTGCTTACAGTCCTGTTTTTACATCTGTCATTATCTGACAACAGAATAATTTACGAGAAATTAAGAAATTATTAAGTTATAATGTATTGCCCTAACCGTGACTATCAGAAAAATATTTCCTGACGGGGCCGAACGGGTCCCACCCGAAGGGAAATCGATAGTCACACTTAGGGAAATACATAATCCCTCTTATTCTAGGAGTTATCACAGCTTATTACTGCTTATTTTGAGAAAAGACAGACAATTGAATATTTATTTTCAACATGGTCAAAACTACCTGCGGAGTGATATGGTACTGTGAATCTGAAATGACAAAAGTCGTTGCCATTGGCAGCGGGCGTTAATGGCACAGTGGGTGGTTATCGGAAAAAATCTGCCTGCAGAACGCTGGGAATGTTTATTCAAAGTGAATGGGAGCTGTTGCAACATTCTAGAGGGCCGTAGAATAACTGGTGTAAAAATGTGCCATTTTCTTAGAGAAATAAAAGCATTTGTAAATAACAATTCTTTAGGGGAGGGGAGGCAAATATGGAGTCCGGGGTCCAAATCCAGCCCCCAAAAGGGTCCAGTTCGGCCCCTGTGGTAAATTTGTTAAACACAAAAATGATAGTAAATATATTCATAATTTTATTTCAGGTTCCACATACAGATCAAAACGGGTTGGATCAGTAAAATACTATGATAATAATCTATAAATACTCACAACTTTACATTTTACTCTTTGTTATTTTAAACATTTTCATATAAGTTTAAGGTATTTACAATAAAACAAACTATTATTTCACAAAAACATGACTAACCTGAATGAATATGAACATTTTTAAACGTCTGAAGTTTAAGTTTAACAAAGTTCTGCCTGTTATTAAATGTAGATCCACTAATAAATAATCTGTATGTTGTAATTGACGTGTGTAAATGATAAACAGACATAATTTTGTTAAAATTCCTTTAGTTTTCTGAAGAAGTGTCAGTTTATTCATGTTATTAACATTGTTTTAAAGGATAGTTGGTGGATGTGAACATTTTCATCACATAATTTAACTTTTTTCTTTGCTCTAAAAAGTAGAGGAAAATTTGGTTTAATGTGGCCTCTGAACTAAAATGACTTTGACATTCCTGGTTTATAGACTAAAATATTATACAAATTGTTTCATAGAGTTAATCAACTATAAACAAGTGTATCCTTGATCAAAGCTCCTTCTTTAAACTTCATTGATCTTTGGTCCTCAACGTCCATTTAAGAAAGTTTAGACACGCTTGAAGGTGGTGTTCAGTTTGTAGGTCACCATCGAGAATGGAGGAAATGAGGAAAAAAGAGGTGAAAAATAAGGAGCTCAGACCAGGACACAGTCAACAACAGCTGATATCTTGTACTTACGTCATCCCTATAATTCTTTACAAATCCAGAAAACTCTGTAGCCGACACGGCGTGCAGTTGCTTCTGCTGGGCGCTCATGGTGAAGATGGGCTGTAACAAAAGAAAAGACTTTTTTTTAACAACAAACCTGTTTGAGCTTGTTACATGCATATCTGTCTCTTTTTCTCATCATCTCTATCCTCACTAGGGTCACTGGGGGCCTAATCCAGCTACAATGGGTGAAGGTGGGGTACACCCTGTATGAGTCTCCTGTTCATCTCAGGGCTGAACATATATACCTATGGGTGATTTAGATTAAACAGTTAATGTGGGAGGAAACTGGAGAAAACCCACGCGGACATGGGGAGGACATGCAAACTCCACACAGAAAGGTCTGTTGTGGGAATTGAACCAGGGACCTTCTGTCTGTGAGCTAGGAGTGCTAACCACTGCACCACTGTGCTCTGCCTTCGGTCTCTTTTTATGAACTTCAAACAATCTTGAGTCATCCTGTTCAAATGTTTATATTTATAGTTTCATTATCAAAAGGAATCTTTAGGCTTCTGTTTGCTGTTTTTATTTTAATATTTTAAGCTTAATTTTACCCTCATGGTATTGAGTAACAAATTATTTATCTTAATGTGCAAAAGATTTGATCAGTGTGAAAGTTTGTTCTCTGCAAGGACAAAGATAAATGACAAAATTAAAAAAAACCCACAAAAAACCCATATATATATATATATATATATATATATATATATATATATATATATAAAATTTAATGCAATTAAATTTTAATTGCATTAAAATTTAAAATTTTAATGCAATTAAGTGGAACAGTTGTTTTGTTTCAATTTGTTTTATTGAAACTGTTGAAGGTGTTGAATAAACCTGTTAATTGCACATACTATATTTATATTTTCCATATGTTTTGGATATTTTAGCAATTTTTTTGAGTCTTTTTTCTGTATTTTAGAAGGTTTTTTATAACATATATTGAATATGTTGCTTTTTTGTGTTCGTTTATTTTCTTTTGTGAATTTTAGCATGTTTAATATATATTTCTCTCTTACTAATGTGGGAAATTTGAGTAAAAAAGCAAAAAACAAAACAGTCAATTGGCATAAAGTGTTCTGATCATGATTAATCGAAGTTCATCCAAAGTAAACCTGTGATTAATCTGATTAAAAGTTCTAATAATTTGACAGCATTACTTTTTGTTCAGTAAATGAAACACAGTTCAGACCTGAAATCCAGCCAGGGTAATCTCAAATGAGACATCCAATGGTTCGTTGACCACTCCAGCCACAGACTTGACAAGGGACATGAAGAGCAGCGGGAACCAGACGATACAGATCAGCAGGGCTACGATCATCCCTCCCATGCCATATTTGACCACCTTTTTCTTCTTCTGGCCTCGTGGCTGGGGGTACCTCTGCAGGGTTAAGCAGAAGGACAGCCAGATAGTCAGATATGCTCATGTAAGATAGAAGTTTTTTTTTCCTTTGCTGTTGCAGGGATATTTGTGGACATACAATACAAGAAATCTTGGTAATTAATTATCCCTGGATATCCTGTATGTTTAAAAATGGAACAGTTTTAGAACAGGATGCACTTGAAAGCAGAGCTGGGAAACAGTGCAGCAGTGCATTGCTACCCCCCCCCCCCCCCCCCCCCCCCCAGCAGGATTACACAAAAACTACCAGACCAATTTCCAAGAAATTTTCAGGAAAGGTGCGAGGTTGTCCAGCGAAATTCCCATGAAATGTTGGTGAATGTAGGTCAAAGGTCACAGTCACCAAAAATTGGATTTCACGATAATAAGAGATAGAGCAAATCAGGTCAAATGTGCCGAAAACAAATTATTTTTACTTGAAAACACATAATACAGAGGTTAATATTATAATAAACAGTGATAAAGAGCTTAAGAAAGGTGAAATAGAGAAAAACAAATATTTTGGGAAATGACAAAAAAGTAGCACTGGATATTTTATGAGTCAATTAAGAATATTATTTTTCTTCCTCAAACATTGGCACTGTTATTATTAGCAAAATAAATGATGCCCCTCTATTGACAGGCATAATTGTAAATAATAACAAATACTCATAAATAATGAGTCTGTTTGTTTGTTTTCAGCAGCTTTACACAAAAAGTACACGACCAATTTCAATGAAATTTTCAGGAAAGGTGGGAGGTGGTCCAGAACAGATCCCATTGAATTTTCGTGAATGTAGGTCAAAGGTCAATGTCACCAAAAAGGTGTTTTCTCAATAAGAGATAGGGAAAATCAGGTCAAATGTGTGTGAGGCAGCAGGGTTTGTTGTGTTTACTAAGGTTAGACACAGAAACTGGCAGCCCATAACATTTGCTCTCAACCATCATAATTCACAAAGTAAAAACACATGAGGAATTTTTCTGTAAAAAGAAAAAAAAAGGACATTTTAGAAAATATTCCAACATGACAGGATTTGGCTTTTAACATAATTTTCCTCATACTTAAGTGAAGATGTAATGAGACACACCTTCTCAGATTCTCTCCAGCATTTGAGGATGAAGATGTGAGCGTAGATGTCTTCCACACAGATCCAACTGGACAGAGACAGCGAGGTGTCCGTCCAAACCCAGTCCATCACGGCTCGCAGCTCAGTCAGGAATGGTACCAGGCGAAAACTGGATAAACACAACACTTGTCTCAGCTATAAAGTATTAAACATTAAGGTTTACTCCAGGACAGTCTCTGTAGACTAGAAGGATTAGTGACATCAGCTGGTGATATCAAATATGACCCCAGTACAAACAACAGCCTGGGTGTAATATGACAGGGGGGATGGGGGGATCACCCTGTTTGGTTTTGGACATCACTGTTGGGGTCCACTCACTTTGCTGGCCGCATATTCCCGGGGCCCTGCGGAGCTGGGATCCCAACTCAGCCGGTGTGCATCGGCCACCATTTTCATTGCGCTGTGGGGTTTCTGGGAGACCCTCTGACTCACAAGTGCGTTAGACTCCTGTGTTTCAAGATGGGTCAGGTGGGTTGCCTACATCACAGCTGACCCCTGGCCAGTCCCTGCTCTAGCGACATGGGGGAAAAGGGGCCCCATCCCTCCTGAGGCCTTGCGTCCTGGGGAGAGAAGGTGCAGCGAGTCCACGGCCCCGGGGAAGTGGCGTAGTCTGGGCGGAGGGCACTATAAAGCCTGCCGCTGGAGCCACCCTTACCCCCCGAGCCTTCTTGGTTGACCCAGAGCCAGATGCAGCTTACTGCTATAGAGGAAATGCGCCCAACGGGGGCTCAAGCCAGACCTGGGGGAGGTCCTACGAGGGGATCCTCCTGGCTGACCCAGACCCACTGAGGTTGAATCCTCGGGGCGGACTGTGCAGACCCCATGTTTATGAATGAATGCATCCCACGCCCGCCTGTGGGACAGGGATTCGGAGCTGGGCTCTTCTCTCTTCGCTCGCTGTTACTGAGGGAATGTTGGTTAGTTTCTTTTCCTCCACTTAGTAATATGCTTACAATCGGGAATGAGAGTCATAACATCCAACGCAACCTATCTTCTGTGGGGGAACCCCCCCCCCTCTCTGGTTTTTTAATAAATTGCACCCTGACAACAACCTGTGGGGCTACATTAATTAAATTTTAAATTAACCCTTTGATGCATACTGGTCACTCCAGTGGACAGTTCTTCTACAGTTGTTCTCTTGTATATTCATGGGTTTTTGTTGTTTTAGTTCCATATCAGTCAGTTCATATCATTACTGTAACTGGTCTGTTCTTACTAACATGTTTACCTGTAAATCAATTACTTATTGTTATTTTCTTAAACAAAAACTGCATTAAAAATGTTTTATTTCATAGTGTTCTGATATTGTGAGAGGGGATGCAGACCAGAAGCTGTTATCGATGTCAGCAATGATCATCGGCATCGGCACGGAAAGGTTTGGCATGAAGGAACGACAGGAAACCAAACCTTCAGGAGAGCCAAACAGACGGGAGGGAAAAATCAGCCAGCTCCGGCAGGAGCTAAGACTGCTTGGACGGCAGTTCAAGGTGGCAAGGGAGGAGGAGAAGGTCGGTCTAGCAGAGCTCCGCAGCATCGTGAGGAAGAAGCTCACCACCCTCCGCCGAGCAGAGTGGCATAGGAGGAGGGGTAGGGAGAGAGCCAGAAGGCGTGCAGCTTTCGTCTCGAATCCCTTTGGCTTCACCAAGAAGATCCTTGGGCAAAGAAGAAGTGGCCAACTCGCCTGCACTGAAGACGAGGTTAACAAGTACCTCAATGCCACCTACAGCGACAGTGCAAGAGAGGAAGATCTTGGACCGTGCAGAACATTGATAACCCCACTACAACCCACCGTGGCATTTAACACCAAGGAGCCAACGCTGAAAGAGGTGGAGGAAGTGGTCAAGGGAGCCAGGTCCAAGTCAGCACCAGGCCCCAGCGGAGTTCCATATGTGGTGTACAAGAGATGCCCTAGACTCTTGAAGCGACTATGGAACATCCTTAGGGTCATCTGGAGAAGGGGGAAGGTGGCACAGCAGTGGAGACATGCAGAGGGGGTCTGGATTCCTAAAGAGGAGAGCTCAAGTACCATCGAGCAATTCAGGGTCATCTCACTCCTCAGCGTCGAAGGCAAAATATTTTTTAGCATTGTTGCCCGGCGCATGACAGAGTTCCTCCTGAGGAATATGTATATTGACACCTCTGTGCAAAAGGGAGGAGTACCAAATGTCCCAGGGTGCATAGAGCATACAGGAGTTGTTACCCAGCTGATCCGGGAGGCACGGGAAGGCAAAGGAGACCTGGCAGTCCTATGGCTTGACCTTGCAAATGCCTATGGATCAATTCCACACAAGCTGGTTGAAGCCTCACTCGACCGACACCACGTTCCGGGTAAGATCAAGGACCTCATACTGGATTATTACAGCTGTTTCAGTTTGAGAGTCACCTCTGGAACGATAACATCGACATTTCATCGCCTTGAAAAGGGTATCATCACAGGATGTACCATTTCTGTGGTGCTGTTTTCCTTGGCCATGAACATGCTGGTGAAGTCAGCAGAGGTGGAGTGCAGAGGACCACTCAGCAACTCAGGTGTGCGACAGCCTTCTATCAGAGCCTTTATGGATGATCTAACAGTGACTACAACATCAGTCCCGGGCTGTAGATGGATCCTCCAAGGCCTTGAACACCTTATCAGCTGGGCCCGCATGGACTTCAAGCCAGCCAAGTCCCGGTCCCTGGTGGTGAAGAAAGGGAAGGTTTCTGACAGATTCCACTTCACAATAGGAGACACCCGGATTCCATCAGTGGGAGAAAAGCCAGTAAAGAGCCTGGGGAAGATTTACGACTGCACCTTGAAGGACACCGCAGCGCTCCATGCAACATCGGAGGAGTTGGGTACCTGGTTGACAGCTGTGGATAAATCAGGGCTACCAGGCAAGTTTAAAGCCTGGATTTACCAACACGGCATCTTGCCACGACTCCTCTGGCCACTGCTGGTCTACGATGTGCCAATGACCACCATCGAGTGCTTCGAGAGGAAGGTGAGCTCATCCTTGCGGAAGTGGTTGGGCCTACCGCGAAGCCTCAGCAGCATCGCCTTGTACGGAAGGAACAACAAACTGAAACTACCCTTCAGTAGTGTGAAGGAGGAGTTTATGGTTACCCGAGCAAGAGAGGTGCTGCTGTATAGAGACTCGAGTGACACCAAAGTCTCCTCGGCTGGCATAGTAGTGAGGACTGGCAGGAAGTGGAGTGCCCAAGAGGCAGTCAACCAGGCTGAGGCCCGCTTACGGCATAAGGAGCTAGTGGGGACAGTGGCATGTGGACGGGCAGGGCTAGGGAGCAACCCAAGACCTTCCTTCAACAAGGCTAAGGGGAAGGAAAGGCGTAACCTGATCCAGGAAGAGGTCCGGGCAGGGGTGGAGGAAGCACGCTGCAGTAGGACAGCAGGGATGCGGCAGCAGGGAGCGTGGACTCGATGGGAGGAGGCAACAGACAGGAGGATATCGTGGACAGAGCTATGGGAATCTGAGCCACACCGGATCAGATTCCTCATACAATCAGTATACGACATCCTGCCAAGCCCATCCAACCTCCACCGCTGGGGCTTGGCTGAGAACCCTCGGTGCTCTCTCTGCCAAAGAGTGGGATCCCTGGAGCATATCCTGAGCTGCTGCCCAACAGCACTGGGAGAAGGGCGTTATCGGTGGCGCCATGACCAAGTGCTTCGGGCTATTGCTGAGGCCATCAGCACAGGCATCTCCGTTAGTAAAAACCAACAGCCGGCAAGGCAGCAAATAACATTTGTTAAAGCTGGGGAGAAGCCACCACAACTCAGGAGTCACGCAGGGGGGCTCCTTGCATCGGCCCGGGACTGGCAGTTGAAGGTCGACCTAGGGAAACAGCTCAAGTTCCCTGACAACATTGCAGTGACCACACTCAGGCCAGACATCGTCTTGGTGTCGGAAAGAACAAGGCAAGTGGTCCTGCTGGAGCTGACTGTTCCCTGGGAAGATAGGATGGAGGAGGCCTTTGAGAGGAAGAGGGCCAAGTATGAGGAGCTGGCGGGCGAATGTCGAAGCAGGGGGTGGAGGACCCGATGCAACCCCATTGAGGTTGGGTGCAGAGGATTCACCGGACAGTCACTCGTCAGGGCTCTCAAAATGTTGGGGATCAAGGGACTGCACAACAGGCGGGCCATCAAGAACATCGGCGACGCAGCAGAAAAGGCGTCGAGATGGCTGTGGATCAAGAGGGGTGAGGCGTGGACACATGCTCTCAAGACACAGGCTTGATCACACACACACTTGATCACCCCGGCCGGGTCCCCTGGGCGAGGGTGTCTGTTGTGAGACCCGAAACACCCAGTGAACCCAGGTGCCAACACTGATGATGTGTCTTGAGTTGCACTGGAAAGTGTATGTTAGAACAAATGATATTGTGTTTTAAATACACGCTTCTTTGCTTCAAAGCTTAAAGATGTTTTCCAGCTGAGTGGACATTTTTGTAACTCCATAAAAAATAGGTTCATTAAAAAGATTTCAATCACATTAGGAATAAAAATACTTAGGAAAAAAAATCTTGACTAAGGTTCTCAGAACTCATGCATCAAAAGTCTAAAAGCAAAAAGGTGAAGATATTTGTGATAAAATGTCAAGAGTAAAAGTACAAAATTTACAATGTACATTTTTTCCACCCATTCAGCCAACAATTATTTTAAAAATGTTAGTAAGTATACAATATTTTTTAAAATCGTATTCATATATTTTAAGTGATTAATCCAATAACAATTCCTTTTTTCTCTTCTAACGGCAGCTTTTTCAGATCCTCACATCTCCGGAGCCATTGGACCTGTTTGTTCAGCTGGAATAAATGATAGTTTCTCAGCATAACTCACCCTTGAAACAGGAAAAGGTTGACATAATTGTAGCTCTTTGTGAGAAAATTTCCCAACACACGGGTGGGATAACCACAGCGGATCTGATAGGCCGACAGCCCAAAGTAGATGCACTTGACAAAATACCACATCTGAGCAACGGTGTTTTCATTGAAACGCCTACAAAGGAGATAAAAGAGAAACCGTTAATAAATACAAAATACTTTGCTTTTTTTTTTTTTAACCTGAGATCAGCTTAGATGTCTCAAACACCAAAGATCATTGAGATGCAGAGGAGTGTATTTTGTTTGTATTGTGCATCATTTTCCTAGTATTAGGCACATAAATTGAGAAACTAGGCGTATGCCACCAGTAGCGATGGCTCGTGGCATAATCCCCAAATGGTCTGATCTTTAAGGATGTCATAACACGGGGCATCCCCGGGTCATTACCTTTCATTTGCACTTGATTTGAAGTCAATCAGACAAATAGTTCCAAAGATATGAACAAAAGAGTGTTTAGTGATTTTAAACTTATGAGCACCTCCTTGTGATGAATCTACAAATGTTAAATTGTCCAAAATGTAATCAGTTATTCTGCTACATCAGTGGTTTTCAAATTATGAAATGTGTAGGCTTCCCTACAAGAAGTGACAAGTAGCTGTGCCCCCCAACCCCCAATCTTTATCTTAATTTTGTAAAATATTTTAAACATCTTTATGCTTGCTTAAATATGTTTTTTGTTACATGTTTGTTTTTACCATCTTTTGTAGAACAAATTTTAACATATATGTTTTTTAACGTGTTTTTTTTAACACATCTAAACATTTTTGTGTGTTTTTAAGATCTTTTTAAATTCATTTTTACATCTGTGTACATATTCAACATATTTTCCCTCACATTTTAACATCTATGTATGTTTTTTAACGTCTCTTAAGTTTTTGTGTTGTTAACAGTTTTAAATACATTTCCATGTGTCTGTTCTTTAAAAGTGTCATTCCGCTGAAAACCACTTTTCCACTTTGGGAATCTGATGGGTCACCCCGAGTCACCAACACATGCTGCCTTTAAAAGTGGTTTGTCATCTCCACTGGCTACATACTGCATTCACAGGAAACAACGAGAGGAACGAGGGACCTAGAAAAAGTCAGTCCACCAGACATCAGATGGACTTGAGCATCACTCACGTGGGGTTAAACCTGTCCTCCATTGCAGCGAATCTGAAGTAGCATTAGCATTAGCATCTACAAGAGAAGACGGCGCCACAGTAGCTGCTGCACAAACTGGAAAAAAATGGCGGATCAAACTGGTTCATGTGCTCTCTGTGGAAATAAAGCCTTGTTTTTTTTCCCTGCATGTTTTCAGAACAAGCAACGGTATGAAACCTAGCTGGGTGATACTCTGGTAAAGGTAAAAACACACAGAGCGCAAGATGGGGTGTGGGGAGTGTTCCTTCATGAATTCTGAGCCAATCAGAGTTGCCTCGTCACCGCGTCATGGACCTGTATGCGGAAGTACCTTCCATTTGTTTAGATGGTCTTTACGTTTAGCATCTTTCAATTATAACATAATGTTGTCAGGTTAGTTGTAAAGGGGTGGGATTTAATAAATTTTACTTCCTCCCACTCCCTTTTGAATGTATGTCAAATCTGACTGCTGTGTCATTTGTTTTCTTCCTTGGTTGTTTGTTTTTCTTTGCTCTGTGACAATAGAAAAAACTAAACTAAAAAACTTACTCTCACATTTAGATTTAGTTTAAACAGTCAGTCAATGAGTGGGGGTGAGGGAGGAAGTTGGAGTAACCACACAGACATGGAAACTCCTCACAGGAAGGTTCTGGGATCAAACCTAGGACCAACAATGCACCACTGTGCCCACTTAACAACACATATTAAAAGCCTTATTTTGACTTATGTATATTCAAATGAATTTGATCACTTAATGATATAAAAGAAGATAATAAAAATATCAGATTCTTACTTTTCTGTAACTACTGGCAGGATAAAGAACATCCAGAAATGGATACCAAAGACCAGGATGACCTGGAAGATGACTTTGCCCATGACAGACTTTCTCAGGTAGAGGGCCCGGTCCACCACCATCGTGCCAAACTGGATCAAGACCATGACCAGGAAGGGTCCTGGTACCTGATCCTCAGACAAGGATGAAGTGATGTCTGCAGCTGAGTGTTTCTAAAGGAAATATAGAACAATAACAAATGGAATGGAACTATGAACGTACTCTGATCATAATACTTTATGCTATTATTGGTATTATTCAAGTGACCACGTAAACAGGATAATCTGGTGTTTTTAGTCATTTGATAATGAGAAATCAGATTAAAACTCCTGGATTTGTCCCCAATACTCTGATGTCTTCTGCAGGTTAATCTGATTTATTTCATTCTTTTATGTGAGCACACGTGTTACCACAATTAAAATAGAGAACAGAATTTACATAGTCAAATATAAGGAAGACAACAGGATGTTTGAGGATGCTTTCACACCAACTGCACTTGTAATATCCCAAATGTTCCATTCAGTTAGTTTTCGTTGGTGTGAAAGCATAAATCGCACTCGGATCCGCACCAAAAAGAGGTGGTCTCAGCTGCTTGACCAAACTCTCCATAGGCTGTGCTAGATGCCACTAGCAGAAGCAAATCTTATGTGCTACCATAGTAGTCTGGTTACGTTCAATGTAACTTTTGGCTAGATTTCCCTGAAACTGGACAACGAATCACAGTCAAGTATAGAATCAGAGTCTTTTCAATTACTGAATTTCTTAAGTGAATGTAAATGGATTAGATCCATCTATTAAAATTATTATCCAATTATACCTATGGCTTATTGACACTGATTTTGGTTTATATCTAAGAATGAAACCTACACCAAATGCCCAAAATCCAAACACAATGACGATGAAGTCAACTGTGTCTGCAAGGAACATCAGCACGTAGACATCCGTTACTGCGCTGTACTCTGGATGGATCAGGTTATAGAAGAACTGCCGCATGGGAAGGTAGATCTCCATAAACCTAAGCAAGAACAAAATATTGTTATTATCTTGTATATCTCACTATTATAGACAGGTACTGACATTTAAACTTTAGATAGATAGATAGATAGATAGATAGATAGATAGATAGATAGATAGATAGATAGATAGATAGATAGATAGATAGATAGATAGATAGATAGATAGATAGATAGATAGATAGATAGATAGATAGATAGATAGATAGATAGATAGATAGATAGATAGATAGACAGATAGACAGGTAGACAGATAGACAGATAGGTAGATAGATAGATAGATAGATAGATAGATAGATAGATAGATAGATAGATAGATAGATAGATAGATAGATAGATAGATAGATAGATAGATAGATAGATAGATAGATAGATAGATAGATAGATAGATAGATAGACAGATAGATAGACAGGTAGATAGACAGATAGACAGACAGGTAGATAGACAGATAGACAGATAGATAGATAGATAGATAGATAGATAGATAGATAGATAGATAGATAGATAGATAGATAGATAGATAGATAGATAGATAGATAGATAGATAGATAGATAGATAGATAGATAGACAGATAGACAGATAGACAGATAGACAGATAGATAGACAGATAAACAGATAGATAGACAGATAAACAGATAGATAGATAGATAGATAGACAGATAGATAGATAGATAGATAGATAGATAGATAGATAGATAGATAGATAGATAGATAGATAGATAGATAGATAGATAGATAGATAGATAGATAGATAGATAGATAGATAGATAGATAGATAGATAGATAGATAGATAGACAGATAAACAGATAGATAGACAGATAAACAGATAGATAGACAGATAGATAGATAGATAGATAGATAGATAGATAGATAGATAGATAGATAGATAGATAGATAGATAGATAGATAGATAGATAGATAGATAGATAGATAGATAGATAGATAGATAGATAGATAGATAGATAGATAGATAGATAGATAGATAGATAGATAGATAGATAGATATTGCATGTCAATAATTACCAGTCTAGATGTAATATCTCAAAAACCACTTGCTCCATTATGATTATATTTAGAACAATAAAATGCTTTATTGCTCTATTGCAGCACTCACAAAAATGACACAGACTGGCCGGATGCTGTAATTAAAGATCTATATTTAGGCATCTGAAAGGTTATAGCTGATGGACCACAGATATGGTTTTCCACAGCACTCCTTCCATTATTGTTCACTTCTTATTTGGACACTTCTCTCCTCTTATTTAATAACTTTGGTACAATGGAGTATGGAGGCCACATTCAAGCAAAACATATGAAAAGGTAGATGTTCTTTTTATTTTATAATCATGTGAGAAAAGGTGTGACAACCCTTGTGGGTGTTGTGTGTGAGTACTAGTGGCTTTGATACCTGGTCTGGGTTCCACAACCCACTATATAAAGCTGATGTGCATTCATTCATTTGTTGCTCCACTCTCTCTTGTCAGATGCTGCTCAGATGGGTGCCATGACTATTTGGTTTTGTTAATCTCACCCAATATTGTTTGGGAGAGATTATTGTAATCTGTGTGTGTGTGCAGAGACATATCATCCTATAACTCAATGAATACTTTCGATATTACCATGAAATTACATGAGCATATACATATAGCTAATGCACATCAGATGCAATGATTCATTTGAGTAAAGGTCAAAGGTCAAGGTCACAATTAACTAAAAGGTCAAAATCACATTATCAGTTATAACTCAAGAACGGAGAGTCACAGAACTGTCAGATTGGCACAAAACGATGGGGAATGAAAATGTATACAATTCTCATAAGTGGTGTTATCACCTACAACCAGTACTGGGTAAGGTACTTTGAAAAAGTAATTAATTACAAGTACTAGTTACTTCCCCAAAAAAGTACTTGTGTTATTAACTGCGTTACTCCACTAGCAAAGTAATTAGTTACAAGTAAAGGTTTTTTAGCTTTTGTTTTTGTTTAAAAATGTCAAAGAAATGAAACAGTTTAACAGAATAGTTAAACAGGTTATCCATCCTTGTTCTGTGATGTTACTTTAGATGTGAGTTAAGATGCTTCCTCAATCTATGTGGTTCACCTCGCACCAGTTTAGAACGTTTACTCAAAACGTAAAAACAAAACACAAAGCTAGAACTTCTGTAACAGCTAGACTGGGACAGTAACTTTCCACCATGAAACCCAAAACATGACGGGTGGGCTACGGCAAAAGGAGTTTATGCAGAACTGATGCAGATTGATGGACATTCGTAAGGTTTTTTTACACCATATTTAGCAGCAGAATTTATTTCAAGATTCAAGATTCAAGATGTCTTTATTGTCACTGAGCATTTGCATGTCAGTGAAATTTTCAGTGCAACCCCCGTGTAAAAGATAACAAAATGAAACAAGATAAACCAACTGGCATGCAATAAAAACAGAATAGAATAAGATAAAATAAAATGAAATAAATAAAATTAGATAAATAAAATTATGTGCAAATACGAGGAGGAAATATACATGTCTGTATGTGTATATATACG
Organism: Siphamia tubifer; assembly: GCA_020466265.1. Classification (NCBI taxonomy): domain Eukaryota; kingdom Metazoa; phylum Chordata; class Actinopteri; order Kurtiformes; family Apogonidae; genus Siphamia; species Siphamia tubifer. The sequence continues at coordinate 38,680,764 of CM035799.1, read as the reverse complement.
TTGTGCATATATACACTAAGATGCGGTTGCGTGGATGGCGAGGTGCAGTGTGCAGTGATCAGTCTATTGTCCTGCAGTGCGGGGGGGGGGGTGATAGCTTTGACAGCTCTGGGGAAGAAACTGTCTTTTAGTCTGTTAGTGTTTCAGCATTTCGTCATCCCTAGTCCACGTCTAGTCTTGTGATTTCCTCCTCTGCTGCCATTTTGTTTTGGTGCTATTTGTTAGTGACGTTACCATAGCAACTGATGTGATATAATAACGTAATTGAAAGGTTCCTATGGGGGCCCTTTCTGGTACATGTTTGAGAGGACCAGGCTAACTCATGGTCCAGTCAAAAGTAGTTCCACCAAAAAAGTCAAGGAAGTCCCGATAGTGGAAAAACACGGGTAATGGTAATGGCGATACAGTTACTCAAAATCTGGTTGCGTTAGTAATGCCATTATTCCCAGCATTGCCTACACCCATTGGTTTTTGAGATCTCTGGAGGTCAAAGGTGACATGTCACAAAATGTACTTCTGTGTGTGTGTGTGTCAAGCATAGACATATCACGCTATAACTTAATCAATACTGGATATATTATTATAATATTACACACACTGACATATATATATATATATATAATGAAATTATCAATATTGCAAAAGGTCAAAGGTCAAAATTACATTATTGGCTCTAATTCAAGAACGGGTTGTCATAGAAACTTGAGATTGTCACAAAATAGGGGCGAGTTTAGGCTTTCTCTGAATACTTTGTTTGTGTCTTCTTATGCACTCCAATACTTGCATACACAATATTTACCATGCACGCCACTGATTCTCACATCTCATACTCTGATTTACATATTATTACATTTATTATGACTCATTTACCTTTTTTATGTTAAAGAAATACACTTATAAATACACTTCCAACAAATGCTGTGACAAGAGTTTTTCCCGACTAAATTCCTTCCTTAATTTTGTAATAAATAAATAAATAAATGGATCAATTTAAAAAGCACTTCATCTTGTCATGATCCGCCCTGCTGCTCCCTCTTCATTATCTCCACCTGGCCTGCATCGTGCGGCTGTAAGTCATCTCTAATTAGTGCTTATTTAAGCACAGTCGCCAGTGCAGCATCATTCACAACTGTCTACTCTTCACCTCCTCCATAACCTACACATTTATTTCACACCACGGACTGATCACCCCAGGTTGTTTTCTGTTTTCCTCCGTTTTGGTTGTTAAATTTGTTGTCATGTGTCTTCACTGACACATGAATGGACTGAACCTGACCAACAAACCAATCAGTACATAAGCCTTATGCTGAGTGTGAAAAAAAAAACAATTTAGCAGATTCTACAAAATAAAAGCTGCATGATGTAAATTTGCATTGGCTTTTAATTTGCTAGTGACCTCATGTGGGCCAGTCAGGGCCAGCTATCAGACCACATGTGGCCCCTGGGCCTTATTTTGCCCAGGTCTGATCTAAGCCACACCCCCCATAACACATCTATCTTTTTTTCAAACAATTTCAGAAACAATATGAATGCATAGCTTCACAGTGACGTCACTTCCACTAGTAAAAGGGGAAAACAACAGCGTAGCAACCACTGTGTGATCTGCACTGCACCGTCCTGCACAGTTAAAACTTTGTGTAAAATGCCCAAATCTTGTGCTGCCTTCAGGTGGAATAACCATGCTTGGATGGAAGAGAAGCTGTTTTTTTCTGCGTACCGATGGAAAAGGGTGAAAAAGGTGCAGCATGGCTTCAGGCGAGAAGAGGCTGAGAAGATATTATTCTGATATTGCATTCAAAAGAATGGGATGCCATGGCTCTCTCTGTCAAAGGCGTAAAACCTAATTTCACTCAGTTTTACACAGCACAGAAATCATACCGTTTTATGGTAAAAGCTTTCCCTTTGTATAACTGCTCCCTCAGCTTCTCCATGATCATCTGTTTGCGTGTTTTCTGATGAACACTGGCCTCACTGCCGTCTTTGTGACTGCTGTTGCGGGAAGTGGTACTTCCTGCGGAAACAGTTCACATTTTGAGAAGTAAATGAGCTGTAGCAAGCCACTGACTTACCAATACAGTCTGGGAGGCGTAAACAACAACGTCATTCAAGGGTCAGCAAAGCAAATGTGTTTTGCAAAACAAGCCCAGTGAATTGTTGAGTCAGTATTCATGCATGATCACTGATTCTGGGAAAAATTCAAAGACATGTTTACCTCTTTTTGACCTGGCAGAAGAGTGGAGAGATCGCTGAGAAATAAGAGATGCTCCACTAGAGCTTTTGCGACGTTGGTAGGTCTGTGGTTGTGGGTAGTGTGTCTGGATGTGTCCTGAGTCTATAGATGTCCCAAAAGTTATGGATCTCAAGGTGTGAGTGGATCCTCTCCTCTCATGAACTAAAGAGGATGCAGGTTCAGACTCCTTTTCGCTGTCCTCTCTGTCTTTGGTCTCATCCTCTGACTCTTCTGGAGGAGGTGGTGCTTCTTTCTTTTCTGTAGAGTCATCCTCATCCCATAGACCATGGCACTAGAAATGAAGACATCAGATTATATGGAGGTATTTCAAACAGAGCCTGACAATAGGGTCGATTATAGGGTCTCACCAATTAATCAGTGTCGGCCAATATTTTCAGTCTTGTGGGCATTATTATCATCTTGAATATGACGGGACTTGATATACTGATTTAAATATTCTGAAACAGCGTAAGATCTTCCTACCATCGACTGGAGGGCGCTGTGAGTTTCATATAAGGTTGACATACATTCACTTTAAAAAAAATTAAGGAAATGAGCACAGGTCTAATGTAGGAAGGTCCCAAGATACCCTTGAGAAGAATGTGACAACTTTATGAGATTTGTACGACACAAAACCACAGGGTAGCCAAACCGACTTCATAAGAAGCTACTGCTCAGTCCATGAATGTCTACGAAATCCAGAACTTGTACAAACCAGAAGATTCATATGAAGCCATTATTCACAAGAAGCTTTGTGATTGAAGCTTTAGTTAATTTATGGAGAGTATTAATATCAGGAGAAAACATTTAGAAAGAGTCTGTATAGTATACAGTGGTGGGTCGTCAGGGCCAGCCAGGCCTTCTCTGCTGCCCTAAACATGCTCAGAAAAGTAAATATATGTTATTTTATTTTCATAAATATGTAAACTAAATGATTGCCTATTCACTGTATTCTTCATGTCATATTATTTCCACTTAGTAGAGTGGTTTCAAATGGTGTTTTTTATGGTAGAGTTTTTACCCAATTATATTTCAGCTAGCTTGTGTTGTCAGGTAAATTACCTTTGGTTGAGACCTTCAGAATAGACATAGCAGATCCCCTGCACTGTAAGTAAACAGGACCAGTCAGGTTACAATAGCCAATCAGATTGCAATTCTACGAACCAAGTCAAGCTAGAAGGTTTTACGCTAAACCCGACGTGTACATGTTCAGTGATTGGATTAGCACTTGACAAGCGGCAATCTGGTGAATATCTAATGAACTAAACAGGGAAATTCAAGAGCTAGCTGTATTTTAACCCATAATGGACGAAGGAGAATTTTCTTCAGAGCAAAAATCTGAGTGAGAGTTTGGGACAACTTTACACACTGGTGTGTTTGGCTGTTACTGTTTTGACTGTTCTGTCCAACGGTCATTTTCAGGGTTAAAGCGTATTCAAATTTATGCCAGAAACACGACCAGACAGAAACATCTTTCAGCATTAGCCTCCATGTTCATAGAAAAGGAACTGACTGATGGACCTGAAACACACAGATAAACTGTACAACAGCCACTGAAGTGTTTTAGAGAAAAGAAAGGAGGTTCCACTTCATTTTCAAATAAGCAGATACTGTGGAGAACTATGTTGGTGAGTAAATGCATTTTATTCATAATTTCTTCTTGTCATCGCAACATTTTCAGTTATTTGTTGTTGTATATCCTATTCTCAAAAATGCAAATGATCTCTTAACTTTATTTTCAAAGAATAGTTTGTTTTGTTATTTTCTGGTTGGTGTCTTATAGAAAACAGCAACATTGTTTAAGGTCACACAGCGTCATTTTGGTGGCATGTTGTTTAGTATTTTTAAATCACTTTTTTATTTTGAACAATATCTGTAATTAGTTTCCTAATGTTGATTATGAATACATGATGGTTTTAAATGCTCCTGAAATAAAGCACTGCCCGACTAGTCTATAGTGAGGTGAAGTTAATATATGAGGCTTCACTGAAAGCCTCATGTTGAAATGCACGGCCCACCACTGGTTAAATTACAGTGTCATAGTTTATAGTTTTGTCCACAGTCTGTGTTTACCTTCAGGATGGATCTGTGGAAGAACAGTGCCAGTAACTGGACGAGGTCATAGTGGACATAACCGTCCTTCTTCTCCACACCGATGATGTTTGGAGGGTAATATGGTTTATTCTTGTCTAAACTTGGTTTGTGGAAGGGGAAGAACCCAAACTGGAAGAAGTACTTGATGACAATGGTGACCTGTGGGATAAGCAATCTGAGTGTTAGCTAAGAGTAAATACAGAGAAATGACGTCCTAGCACAGGCATGTCCAAACTATTCCACAAAGGGCCAGTGTAGCTGCAGGTTGTGACACACAGTTTGACCAATCAACTCTCTGAAGACTGAGATCAGTTGATTAATTGAGTCCAGTCTGGTGTGCTGCTGCTTGGCTGGAACAAAAACCTGCAGCCACACGGGCCTGTCTGTCCTGGAACATGACCCGTACTCTACATATAGGTCTGTTTTATCTGTACCTCAGTATAGATGATGGCGACCATCCAGTAACGCTTACTGGGCCGGGGCACCGACAACATGGCCCAGAGGAAGATGGTGATAGGAAGAACCAGGGTGACACATGAAGCAGATACCATATGGTTGATGATGATGACCAGGTAGCAGACCATCTCTGAGTGGGCAACCAGCATGTTATAGAGGGCGTAGCACAGCTGGAGGATCAGAGGCTGGTTTTGGTAGAATTTGTCTGACTGCTCCAGCTCCTCATCATAAAACATTCTGAAATGAGAAAGGGATACAAGTATAAATATGAATACTAATATCTAATGTAAATACAAACATGCATACTGTACACATGTCAGTCTACATCACAGGTGTCAAACATAAGACCCGGGGGCCAAATCCAGCCCATCAAAGATTCCAATCTGGCCCGTAGGATGATTCACAATGAAGATATTAATGTGTAAAAATGATTTTAATTCAGATTGTACAAACAGAATAATTAGATCTCAATTGAGTCATAGCAGTAAAATATGATCATAATTACCTATAAATAATGAAAACGGCAGATTTTAATGTAAAAAAGTCAAATTACATGAACATTTTTATGTTAAACAATCCTTTTACAAAAACCTGAATAAATACATGAACAAATATGAACCAGCTGAAATTACTGAAGTTACTGCCTGTTACTAAATGTTTACTGTTTGTAATTGAAATGTCAGTTGTTCTGCAGATGTGCAAATGACAGACTGATAGACTGAGGCAGGAAATTGTTAAAATTGCACTTGTTTTTCTTATCAAGTTGTTGATGTTATCCACATTTTGAGGGAAACATTATAGATGTAAACATTATCATAATGTAATGCTCATTTTACTGGCCTGGCCCATGAAGGGCTGAATGTGGAACTAAACAAAAATGAGTTTGACAGCCCTGGTCTAAATACATTATGTGGCATATATATATATATATATATATATATATATATATATATATATATATGTATATATAGGGCTCTAAGTTTGTAAAAAAAAAACAAACTTACTAGCCACTTTGGCTGGTGGCGAGTGCAGACCCGGTTGTTATGGCAAGCCAAAGTGTTCACATAGCCACGCCTTGTGTTTATTATATCACGCGTTACAGAACGCGTTCTAGCACACCCACTGGCGCGCTTTCACGCGTTACAGGGCGCGTTCTGGCACGCGCACTGGTGCGTGCTAAAATGCATGCCATTGCGCGCACCAGTGCGCGTGCCAGAACACGCCCTGTAACGTGTGAAAGCGCGCCAGGCTGTAGGGATACTTGTGTGTTTCACACGATTGCTAATAAGCCCAAATGAATTGATCATAACGGGCCCATATGGGGATTTGGGGCTATCTTTGGTCAGTTGGTGAGTCCACAAATAGGCTAAGGAAATGAGACAGTGAGTCCCTGGTTTAAGAAAGTTTATAAAGTGATTAACTAAAAAGTAAATAAATAAATGGGACGTGTGCTGTTAAATGTGTTTACTTTTTTAAATCTCCATATTCCTTCATATATATTTACTGATATATTTATTACAGGGATGTAATTGAGGATTTTGCATCGAAGAAGGCAAGAAAGGTCCAGTTTTAGATGTCATCTTTACAGCTGCTGCTGCTGCTGCACCTTTACTGCTAGTTTTTTTGTTTGTTGTGGTGAACCCTAAGGTAAACGCCAAAAGGAAAAGCGAAGTCATTTGCACTCATTTTATTATTACTAAATTATAGTTGTTAACATTGGTTTTGCTTTTGCTATTATGTTTACATTTGTGTGCAATTTTAGAATATTTATATTTACAAATTTCTCAATTTTATTTATTTACTTTTATCACAATTTTTACTTAGTATTTTTAAAATTGTAATTAAAAATAAGCATTGATATATACATTGGTGTTTGTCGTATAATCTGTCTTTTAAGGATAAGGTTCTGTGTGTGTGTGTGTTTGTGTGTGTGTGTGGGGTGGGGGGTGGGGGGGGGGGGGGGGGTGCAAATCAGGCCAGGCCAATTATTTCAAGAGGAAAAGGTTAAATAAAATAATTTAAAGAAATTTGAAGGCGTATGTCTCATTTTGGTCAGGGGAAAAAATGACTAGTTGAATTTCTGATTGGCTAGAATCTACTAGCCACATTGGTTGGTGATGAAAAAAGTTAATTTAGAGCACTGTATATATATACTGCAGACAGAACACCAAAAACTCATAACAGGAAAAACTTATTTAAATATGAAGCGATAGTTGTCTTAATATAATGACTTGGCACAAACGCACTGCACATTTATACAACTTACATCCACTAGCTTCGCTTCTTCATCTAAGTGCAAATGTTTGCGAGTTATACATTAATATACTATGAGCTGATGATGTAATAAGTAATGTTTCTACCTGGATACATTTTAGCAATGTTTGTCATTTTTATTTTTCAGCATTCCTTGTTAAGATGCAAGGGATGAAAAAACATGTCAAACTTCTTGAATAAAACACCTACAGAGAGGGAACATAGGATATTTAATCATTCTCATGTGCAGGTAGACCTATGACATTAGTTTCTTTTGTTTCCTCAGATGGACAGACAGCATTATTACACACACAACATGATTGTTTTTAATAGCTTCTTCTCTGCCATGGTCCAACTGTTGGCCAGTATTTAATAAGAGGGAAGTGCAATATGTTGTGTGTGTTTGCATGTGTGCTCATGTGGAAATGTCTACCTCTTCCTCCTTGCAGTGGATTTTAGTTTATTTGGCTGTACTTATTATTACTATATTTATTCTCTTCTGGATTTCCTGTGGGATTCTTAAATAAGTTTTTATGCACTTTTATACAGTTATTTTACAAGTGTGTGTGTGTGGGGCAAATGTCAAATAAATGTCTTATTCTATTCTATTCCACTTTTACATGATGTTCAACATCTCATTCTCCCAATTCTGATCACTGTATATTTTTTGTTCGTTTGTTCTGAGTAGCCTGAGTGTCTTTAACGTACTTGTTGAGCAGCAGTTCACTGGCCGTCAGCTCCGTGGTCATAGACGGCATCACCAGGTCGGACCTGCTGTCTGAGCGGCTGTCAGGGGTCATAGCCATCATCCTCTTTCTATCGTTGTCGCTCTCATCATCGCTGACTTCCAGACGGTCGAAGCTGACTGCCTTGCTGTAGCTGGGAGGCACATCAGCGTCTGAGGTTTTCGAGGCGTCTGTGTCAGGGGTGTAAAAAGACCCAACACCCTCCGCAGTCTGCATGAAGTCCTGTTGTTCTCCACCATCTTCACTTTCAGTGGTAAAGTCTTTGTCCTGAACTGAAGGGCCAAACTCTGCCTCCTCAGCCCTCAGGGAGGGGCCCTCATCTGGGCCAAATGACTCCCAGGGGGCCCCTTCACTCTCCTGGTCCTCTGTTACCTGTAGACCCTCCTCAACTTCCTCTTTCTCCGACATCTCTTGCTCTTCACCCTCCTCTTCCTCCTCTGTCTCCCTGGGCTCTCCATCACTCCATGGGCCTCCCTCCGCTCCCTCACTCTCGTCCAGCTCCTGGGATTCCCAGGGCACCTGCGGCTTATCCTCACTTTGATCGTGTTCATCCTCTACTTCTTCTATGGTGTCTGTGGTGCCTTGTCTGGAGAAGAGGGTGACACACTGGGTGGCTTCACTGTGTGGGACGAACACAGCATAAAAACATGTTAAACTGCAATCAATTCAACAAACTGTTACTTTTCCGTAAAATGTCAGCATATTCAATCTATGATCTAATAAAAAAACGTGCTCACAGGGTCATTGTATGGAACACAGCTTGTTAACATAGTAGGTTTTAATAACAATAGTGTTATATTTACATTGTAAAACTGACTCATAGTTTTGTAAAACAAAAAAATTTTCAGGTTATCACAAAATGTAAAAAAAAAAAAATACAAATAAATAGAAAAATAGAAATTAAATTGAAAAAATAAATTTTTAGTAGGAGGGATAATATACAGGTGAGGTATGTGATGGAAATGTACTGTCACTGGTCACTGTGACATTAAATTTATCATGTATTATTAATTGAATTGACAGTATATCATCTTAATAGAAAGTGTTTAACCAGTTGTGGTTAAATGGGCAGAAGTATTTGGTGTCCAAGGACATATTTTTAGTAAAGACATCTGCAGATTGTTTTTGTTTGTGTAAACACAATGGTATCAACTGTGAGTGTAAATAAATGAAAGGTTTCCAGTCAGCTATATAACTGCTGTCTATTTACTCTATGGGCAGAACACCTGATAACAGCTCGTTCATTGTTGTTTTGTCACAGTCTCAGAAATGTCTGTTTGTCTGATTAATAAATTATTTTAATTTGAAGATTTTCTCAGCTCATAGTGATAGAAAATTCCACAAGTATAATCAAATCTTGTGAAATGAAAAAGGGTGACTGCTTTCTCTGTTTAATACCATCGTGGAAGGTCAAAAATAAGTAATTGATCTACAGGCATATGATATAAGATTAATCTGTGATAAAAAAATAAAATAATTGTGACACAAGGTTGAAATTGCAGTATGATCTGCAATTACAGGTGTCAAACTCTGATCCTCAAGGGCCAGTGTCCTACATGTTTTAGATATTTCCCTCTTCCACATGATTCAGGTAACCCTTTAACTCCTGAAACGTTAGCAGTTCCACAGTAAGAAGAATTAAAATAAGCAAAAATAAAAGAACAAAAATGGCCAAAGTCATCAATAAAATGAATAATAAACCGACAAGATAATTAGTAACATGAAGAAAATAAGACACAAATGGAGCAAAATTACAGAAAAAAATAATAAAAATGTAGAAAAATAGACAAAATGAGCAACAAAATGAACAAAAACTAATAAATATTTACATATTTAACATGAATACCATGGGAACATTTGCACAAAAAAAGTACTAAAAACAAGTATTGGTCCCAGCAGTTTTAATTTTGCCTTTTGACACATGTTCCATGAACAAAACACTAAAAAACAAAAACAAAATATGGTTGGATTTTTCTGAACATTTACACTAAACCATCTATTCAGAAGGCATCAGAGTAAAGAATCCTCTCCTCATCATCATCTCTGCAGATGATAATTGAATGATGGAATGGTTTCCAGGGTGATGGAAGAAGGAAACATCTAAGACATGCAGGACACTGGTCCTCCAGGACCGCAGTTTGACACCCATGATCTAAACAAATGGAGCAAACACACACCTTTACAGGCTGTAGGTGAGATTCCAATGCAGACAAAGTACTGGAAAGTCAGAATTTTCTGTTTGTTTGATCAATAAATGATGATTTTTGAAGATTTTCTCTGCTCATAATAATAGAAAATTCCACAACAATTACAATAAGTTCTTATGTTTGTATGTACGTTTATGAGTTGGTGAAACCATGTCTCTTCAGATTGGAGATGTTCCTTAAAATTTCAAAGCAGGGATAATTAATGAAAGAATAAACAACAAAATCATCCTCACTGAATCCAACCTGTATTACAAATACAAGCTGGCCTCTTTATTTAAAAATCTAGATGTTAATGGGCAACAACTTGAAGGACATGACATTTTCAAGTTGCCATGTTTTTTAAAATCATGCAGAAAAGCACAAAATTAAGTTAAAAATAAAAGCAGGTGACATTTTAAAAAGGAGAAATACTACTTTTTAGTTGGTACACAGGAAGACAAAAAATACAAGTCATATTGAATGACTGTGTATGTCAGCGTCTTTGACAAGTGGTTTATATATGGATGATGCAGAGACCAAGCACCTGGACACAAAGCTGCTCCCACTGTCCATTGATGAATTGGACACATCCAGACCATACATCTTTCGCAGTTTGGGTCTGGCACGCTCGCTGGTTTTGGGAATGCACTCTGGCATCCCATCCAGTTCATCCAAGGTAGATTGGCGAGAAAACAGCATGGTGGCCTCAGTGTAGCAACTGAGAGGTAGTGAAAGTGACAGATGGGATGATGATGAGTGATTAGACAGATGATGTTAGGTTATGAAGCACACAAACATATGGTGGAATAGAATCATTTACACAAGAGTGTGAACAAACGGGATGAAAACGGAGCAGGATGGACTGGTTTTCTTGTCATCTGACCATACAAATGCAGCCAGCAATGAGGATGAAATGACTCCATGATGAGGAAAATCAGAGGATGAGTTAAAATGGTTATAGCTATTATTAATCATCTTACAGTATTTTCTTCATTAGTCAGTTTGACATTTTAGTGGTAGTTGTGTGTGGTTTTGGTATCACTGAGAGAAATATAGTAGCTTTTTGGGCAACCTTAAAATTTACACAATCTTAAATATTAGCATGATGTATTTGCAGAAAAAATATCTTCTGTGTGTTTTAAAGGTGAGACAGACACAAATAACTTTTTATTTTGTACTTCAAAGACTTGCAGGCCTGCTCTATTAGTTAAATAAGTCTATGTGAAAACTTTTTTTCTCCTATACAGTATCTGAGCCAGACTGGGATGGGTAAATATTACTGGGTTTCATTCAATATTATGTTTTTTTTTTTTTTTTCTCATGCTGTATTTTTTTTTTGTTTGGTCACTGTTTTGCATTGTTTGTTCACTTGTTACAAAAAATGGATTTGTATAATATACTGGTTACTTTTTTTTTTTTTTTTTTTTTTTTAAATGAACATACTTTGGAAAAAAAACCACACACAAACCTTTCGCAGATCTGACCCTTAACATGAAAAACGATGTAAAATTTCAAACAATGGAAATGATTAGTGAGGTAAAGTTCACCTCCACCCTCTGCGTACCTGGATATGCTGTCTCTGGAGGCTGTGGAGTCCTGGCTCTCCATGCGGTAGCCTCTTCGCCTCCTTCTGACCCTACTGGAACCTGAAGCAGACTCCTCCTCACTCAGCTGATCCAGACTAGATTGCCTGGATATGTTTAGTTTCATTGCCTTCTGGTAGTAAACATGGATGCTCTCTCTGGTTGGTACATTACCCTGGAATAGGAACATTTATCAAATAAATCTTCTACTGACACAATTTTCTTTATAAATTAATTTTGAAAGTCTTATTTGAGGGATTATGCCTCTTCATTTACATGTCCAAACACTACTTGTGGACATTCCTGTACCTTTTTGACCTCCCTGGTCAACATGCAGCGCTCTATACGCAGAACAGTGGAGATGTCGATGTACTCCCTGCACATCTCATTCATCCACTTAGTGAAACTGTCCACCGTCGTCTGGAACAGGACCCAGGTGAACTTAATGATATTGAACACCCTCTTGATGATGTTGTCTGAGGGAAAAACAACAGAACAGTGTTTTTTATGGCTTAAAATTTACATCACAATTTTATAATCACACTTTTGTGAATGTAAGTCCTTGCATATCAGGAGGATGTTTTGTTTTTATAGGGGCGGCTGTGGCTCAGTTGGTAGAGAGAGAGAGAGAGAGAGAGAGAGAGAGAGAGAGAGAGAGAGAGAGAGAGAGAGAGAGAGAGAGAGAGAGAGAGAGAGAGAAAGAGAGAGAGAGAGAGAAAGAGAGAGAGAAAGAGAGAGAGAAAGAGAGAGAGAGAGAAAGAGAGAAAGAGAGAAAGAAAGAAAGACAGACAGACAGACAGACAGACAGACAGACAGACAGACAGACAGACAGACAGACAGACAGACAGACAGACAGACAGACAGACAGACAGACAGATAGATAGATAGATAGATAGATAGATAGATAGATAGATAGATAGATAGATAGACAGACAGATAGATAGATAGATAGATAGATAGATAACTGAAAGGTTGGCGGTTCACATGTGGAAGTGTCCTTGGGCAACGCAACTGCACCTTCATGGATGAATTAAAGAAATAATTCCCCTGTTTTCCCCAAGGTCGTGATCCTTATGAGGCCGAGTGTTTGAAGTGCAAGGCATCAGTGAATGTGTTTGCCACAGGTAAAAATCTCACTGAAGTCATCCTCAAAAAAACCATGTTAATCTGCAGAGGTGGCCTGTCCTGGGATAAAAAGAATGCTTTCACATCTGGGTACATTTGCAGTAATCGTTCAGTCCCTGGAAATAATGACAGCCATTGTGTCTTGGTGTGAGAGAGGACTCCTCATTACGCCTGACTCTTCCAAACATTATATTTCAGTTATCTCCAGTAGGCCTAAATACAATGCCCTTCTTTTGCAGTGTGTCTTTAACAGAGTGATCGTACAAAATAAGGTGTCCTCTTTTTCAACGACTCAAATCTGGTCACCCTACTTAAAATGACATGACGTGTGGGCTGCGGCAAAAGGAGTTCATGCAGTACTGATGCACACTATGATATTTAGCAGCATAATTTCCTGTAATATCTAATGTTTTCTCTGTGTGTGACGCGTTAAAATCAGCTTTTAACATAACATCGCTTGACCTCGCAGTGTGACTCGTGTTTAAAAAGGCATTCCGCGGTGCGTAAATGGCTGCGTGTGTGAGCTGATAATGGATAGTTTTTGCTTTTCTTGGTGACAGGCTTCAACCGGTTAATGAGGCTTGGTGATGGGCCAAGATTTTTGTATTTAAATTTCACCATCCCTAGTTGTTGCTAACAGGGTAAACACAATTTGTGGCTCTTCTGGTCACGTGACTGATGGACCATCACTGCTGTTAAACATGAATTCCAGGAAAGGAGTTAAAATATGTGGTAAAACTTTATAATACCTACACACATTCCACTATGTATTAACCATTTGTTATCCATGTGTAAATGGTTTGTTCATTTTGTATCAATCATTTGTTACCTATTTGTTAATGTTTATTCATGTATTGCTTATACACAATCATAAAGCATTTGTTCACACGACTACAAATGGTTTGTTCATAGAAAAGAACAAATGCTTTCTTTATGATAAGTTGTGTATGAATAAACCATTAACAAATGATTAATACATATTGAACAAACATTACCAAATAGGTAATAAATCGTTAATGCATAGGTTATTGTGCGTAGCTATTATAAAGTGTTACCAAATATGCTCGTCAACACCCACTGAATCAACTCTTAAATATTACTTTGACAATTAGTATTCCTCAACACACACTGAGTTAAGAGTTAAAGAATGAACTGAACAAATTCAACACTTTCACTAATTTTTGGTTTAACTACCAGATTTTTCTTTCCGGAAATTTGTGTAATTCATTGATCCCACAATTGGGAAAATACTTCAGGATATGAATACAGAATGTACCTTTGGAGCCTGCTCTTCCCTTCTCTTCTTAAATGCTCACATCTATTTACTGTCAAATGTTCATCGTAGGAACACTTAGAAAGCACTGATGTTCCCAACTTTTGGAACTCATTTTCTTTTCCATTATATCTTTCTATGCATTTTACATCAAAATCCAATGAAAACACCTGACCTGGACCAGCAGACTTTTTGTTCTCCTCTTCTTTATGTTGTCCTTCCAACAGTTCACCCAGATCTATGGTCACATGACCTGCTGAAGTGAAAAATCGATTGTTAGTCAACTATTTTTTCATGTCGTGTTTACTGAGAAAAGTTTAGCTCTTCTTACCTTCCTTCTTGTTCTTTCTGTGCCTAACTCCCTTGGTGTATTTCTTCCAAAATTTGCGTTTCTCTTTACCTCGTGCCCTCAGTACAGATTTGGGGTCTGTGATCCAGGCGTGGTAAAGAAACTGTCATGCAGAAGGAAACAAACTGAGTAAACAGTAAGAAATAATACAGAAAACACAGGAAACCAAAAATTTAAAATAAATTAAATGCAGTTTTCCATATTTTAGTCAATTAATTATTGGTCATTAATATTATATCCAACAACATTTTCCATAAACTTCCTCATATCAACATTAAACCTAACATATATGACATATATGTCTTTTCCTGTGTCTTCTATAAGTGTAGGTATACTGCTGTATATTTAGTCATGCTGCAAGTAATAATTCATAGTACTCTTTAGCTGTAGTATTTAACAACAAAATATCTAACCTATGAGGTAATAAATCAATGTAGTCATGTTTACTGAGAGAACAGTTGGTGCTGAATTTTAGGATTCGTTAATGCACTGAAGAGCAACCGCAAGCACCGCCTGTAGCAATGTAATAACTAGTGCTGTCAATAGATTAAAATATTTAATCACAATTAATCTCATAATCACAAACTTGTGATTAATCGCAGTTTAATTGCACATTTTTGTACCATTGAAATTCATTGTAATACTATCAATGTGGAAAAACGAATAGTTTCTGTTGTTTTTTTTTAATTAAAAACAAAAAAGTAGTGTTACAGACACTAACATCTGCTATAATAAGATATGACAAATGAGGGGAAAAGATAAAACAAATAATAATAATGAAGGCTCAAAAGCAGCCCCTGAAAATAGGCTGATACAAAAGATTGTTTTGCCTTCTTTAACATAAAGTGATACTGAGGTGTAAAATAATATGTATTTGTAAAATCATGATTAAAAAATAAATAGTTAATTGCAATTAACTCTATTAATTGTGACAGCCTGAGTAATAAAAGCTCATAATGTTATAAAACCATGAGGGCATAAAGTAATAACGTCTTTGTACATAATGTAATAACTTATTACATTATTAGTTCAGCTATATAGCAACTCATAATGTAATAATAAAAGCTCTTAATGTAACAATGGCTTATACTGTGAGAAAAGGTTAAAAAATGGTGATTATGCACCTTTTCTCACAGTATCAGCTATTATTACATTATGAGCTTTTATTACATTATGAGCTTTTATTACATTATGAGTTGCTATATAGCTGAGCTTATAATGTAATAAGTTATTACATTATTATACTATGTGCAAAGACCTTATTACGTTCTGCACTCATGATCTCATTACATTATGAGTCAATTAATGCATTTATTACATTTAAGTTATTATATTATGAACAGAGGTGGAAAGTAATTAAGTAAAAGTACTTCATTATTGTTCTTAAGTAGATTTTTTAGGTATCTGTACTTTACTTGAGTCATTATTTTTCTGGCAACTTTTTAATTTTACTCCCTAAATTTTTGTCTAAATATCTGTACTTTATACTCTTTACATTCTCAGAATAGACTCATTACATTTCAAATTAAACAGATGTGACAGTATGAAAAATAAGTCACTTCAGAGGGAAAATCAGTGGAGGAGAGAAACTGTGACTATATATATTATAGTTATATGACTATTATCTCAGAATTTTGACTTTTAATTTCACCATTTTGACTTTTTATTTCACAATGTTAACATTTTACCTTAAAAGTATGCAATTTTTTTTATCTAATTTTTATAACTTTTTTTAAAATGATGACTTTTTTTTTTATCTCAATTGTGACTTTCTTTTTCCATTTTTCTTAATTTCCTGTCCATACCCACAAAACTGAGTAAGTGTGACCTGATCAAACACAATTTCAACACAGTAACTCACTTTTAAAGGCTTTAATTTTTATATTTTTGCAACTTTTCAGATTTTTCCTAGCTAAATAATTATTATTTCATTTATGGCAAAAAAAAAAAAAGTTTTACTTTTTACTTTTGCACTTTATTACAGTGGAGAAATTGTACTTTTTTTTTTTTTTTTTTTTTACTTTTTCTTAAAGAGAGGAGTTGAATCAGTACTTCTACTTTTACTATGTATAATCAGTTTATCTTGTACATTTTTAATTTTATAATTTTAATGTATTTTTTATTTCACCCTGTCTTAAAATTATATTTTAATTTGTAATCCATGTGAAGCACTTTGGACTACAGTGTTTGTATGAAAGGTGCTATACAAATAAAGCTTATTATTATTATTATTATTATTAGTATTAGTATTATTATTACTAGAGTATTTTTTCACATAAGTAGCTGTACTTCTACTTAAGTACAGAATGTGAGTACTTTTAACACCTCTGATTATGAGTTGCTACACTGGCCGTTAAAACTAACAGAAAACACAAATACCTCTTAGAAAGAAACCAATGCTTCCACTTCCACAAAACCTACAGACTTGTTTGGTTCTTTGAGGACATTACACAAAGAACTTGAAACAGATTGAAAACAGAAATTCATGCAAATCATTTCAGGTCATGCAGCCAGTCACCACCACAGAGCACAGCAACATTCACTGTGTAATATTCTGTCATGTCTTCATGCGTGTCCATGCTGTCTTTGTGATTAGTATCAGTTAAATGCAGTCAAACAAAAACCAAACATGAGCTGGAAAGGTCTTAGTTTGTGAGCCAACGGGCATGCTGTGATGTCAGCTCAGGTGTGAGTCAGAGGTTAATACCTTGCCTGCCTTTACTACATACTGTAGCACAGTTTTAGGCAGCTTTATGATAGACTTGGGCAAAGCCAGAACAGCAGAGACAAACTTCCCAATAGCTCGCTTCAAAAAGGAGAGGATTAAAGAGGATTAGTAAAACATGATTTTATACTGTCAGGAATAAGCAAAGGTTAACGGTGTCAGTAAACAGTGAAAGAAAAAAAAAAAAGAGTTTCAAATCCCAGGACACAGACTCGTGGTTTAAGATTTATTCATTACTCCGCCCACCGAAGGGGAGAGGGGTATTGTTTTTGGTGAATGAACGTCAAACTTTTTAGCGATATTTGAGTGTTTTTTCAAAATGCCGGTGTTTCCATTACCAGTTCTTATAACGATATTTACATTTTGCAAATTTCCAAGGGTAATGGAAACGCAACTATTAGCTAGGTATTAGCGATTAGCTCGATAAAAATATCCATGAAAAGTTTTCACGCTTTCATGAGGTGGTTTTTCAAACACTTTTTCTGCAATTATATGTCACAAGGTGGTCACATGATCTCTTCTCTCGGAGTGAAAATGGCAGCCGCAGTCACTGTAACCATAACAACCATTGGCTGCTGGGACGCGAGAACTAAGGCAGTCCTGATCATGCTCTTAGTGATGATCAAAGTGATTCCTGCACTAGACACAGTGTTTAGTTTTATTATCTGTTAGTTTTTGAATATTTAAGTTGGGGTTTTTTTTACAGATAAATCTATTCTCTGTTCTGTAAAGTGTTGAGTGCAGCACTGTGTAAAACGCACTACATACATTTATAATTTGCTAAGTGCTGAGCATATTTAAACGTAATATTTCGACCTGACAATGTAGGGACCACATGTACAGACCCTTATAACCTTAACCAGCTGGTTTGTTTGACATGTTTGTGCCTTTAAAGAGTTCAGTAGGGACATTTACTGACCAGACAATTAGCTGATTAATTCATTCTAATACTATCAGGGTGATGGTCATTCTGAAGCCCTGAAGGTGACCGCAGTAAAATCTGTTGGGATGATATTTCACGAAACTTACAACACTCCTGCCTAGAACAACCATCAATGGCAACACGTTCAAAGCGCAAATTTCAGGAATATCAATATTGTTTTGCGAAAAACTGTTATGGAAACGCAGCTATTGACTGCTCCAGAAGTTTGGTGTCAAAGGACTTAAATTCAGATTAGATATCAGGTTTCAAAGTTACCTCAACCAAACGGTTGAGCTGACCAACAAAGGGTTAATGAAATGAGTGTGAGAGAAAAAGTACCGAAGTGCTTTGGAAAATGATCTACATGTGAATCACCTGAAAGGCCGACTTCTTTGGCGGCTCCTCATCTTTGTTTTTCTCTTCCTCCTCCTCTTCTTCTTCACTATCAGTTTCAAACAAATAATAGTCTCCACTTCTAACCACTGAAGGGTAGAAGGTAAATATAGTTATATTCAGTAATAGAGATCAATTGCTTTCATAGAATCACAATAAAGCTCATGGTTCCTTTGCTGTAAAAGACACAGGAAAAACTCTTACAATTAAATATAAATACTCATTACATAGTACAGACTCAACTGAGTTTAAAGGTTCATACAAAAAAAAGCCACAGTAATGAGAGGAAAAAAAGAAAATGCAGAGATTATATGACACATTACAATGTTAGTCTCCTATGAATATGAGCACAAAGCACCATATGATAAGGAATGCCTTTACAGACTCTTATTCCAGTAGCACAGAAGCCTTTAAGATAAAGTCACTCCAGACTAGTTAAGTGTCAGCAGCAATGGCATAGATGAGGTTGGCTTATGTCCTTGAACAGAACCACGGTGGGTGGGAGATGAGGGAGGATGCTGGGATATGGACATGATGAAACATCAAATGACAAGAGATAAAATGGAGAAATAATTTGAAAATGTCATGTGGGGGTGGAGTAAGATATGAGACATGAGTTCAAGCCAAACAGGCAACCGCTGTATCGACTCAGACAGAACGACTTCTACTTTTATTTAGCAAAAACAGATTTTTATTTGTTGAGAAATTAGATTTTTTTTTTTTACATTTTTTTGGAACCAACTCAAATTGTTTTTCATCCTGGGTAACACCTGCTGGTTGATCATGTCTGCAGGCAAAGAATGAATGAATCCTTTCTCCTTTATTCCAGTACTGAGAATAAAGGTGAGTCAGTTCATGTCTTTGCATGAAAATGTTTTTTTTATCACAGAGCGATTCTCTGCTGCGGGCCCTTTAGCTGAAACAGATGATTGTGTTGTAAACAATATCAAGTACAATCATCCAACCAAACATGTCATCGTTTTCTCTTTGGACATTGCGTCTCATTGTGTCTATTTAAGGCAACCCTCACTCTGTACCAAAACAAGACAGTTTTATGGAGTATTTTCAAAGTCAAGTGCCTCTTCAAACAGTTTCTATAAGTAACAAGGGCCCCTTAAACAGAGACAGAAAAGGACTACAGTTTGGATGGACTAACTGTTCCACTGGTGCCTTCAGGGCCCTGTGTCAGCGAGGGAATCCTCAGCATTCTGGTCAAGGACACAAGGGCCAATTAGAGTGGAGGAAGAGAATATAAAAGAGGTTGGGGTGTCAACCTACTGGAAGCATGGTCAACCCACGGCCTCCACCACTGCTTTTTTTTGGTCTTGGCTTTCGTTCGCTGTGCTCCTAAAATTTCACAAATACATCAGTGCAACATTTCAGGACAAAATTAATCATTTTATGAGGCTCAAATACGAATAAATACATATAATTACACTAAGCTGTATTCTGTTTTAACATTCATGGCCAAAGAAGCTTTGTTTCGGCATTAAAATACCATCTGCCACTTTCCTTAAGTACTACTGGCAATCATGCTGCTTTTACAACAAGACTTTTTTCACATGCATTAGTCTTAGTCATACCATCATCATCATCATCTTCTTCATCGGGCTGGATGAGGGTCGGTCCTTCTCCGGATTCCTGCGTCATGCTCAGCATCCTCTCTTTGCCCCTCTTAAACTTCTGCTGCCTCACCTTAATGCGCTCCATCCTGATTAGATCAGAGAGACAGTGAAGAGACGCGAGGTATCGACAAAGGAGAACATCAGTGACGACCTAACAGACTGATCATAAACATCCACAGGCTTCATATGGAAATTATTAGTGTACGTTGCAAAACTGAAGTGCTCATTAGGGAGAAGAAGTAGATACTGTAAGAGCTGATGAGGAACTCCTGAGACAACTATTAAGTGGTGGAAATACATTGACTTCATGTAGTATGATATACTCAAACTTGACTTCCTGTAAACAGGTATTATTATTGGATTTGTCATTTACTTATTTATGGACTTTATTTTATTGAATTTAACAACAACATACAGAACAAGACTGGGCTCACTTATACTTAAGCTCATTAGTTCATGGATGACATGGAACACAATTTAAAAAAGGAATATGAAATTAAAAATTAAACATTGAAATAAATTAGAAATGAAAAACAAATCTTCACGTACCCCTTACCCCTCTGAGCCCAGAGGAGCTGTTTGAACAGACCATAGTCAGTCAAGCTAGCGACATTTTGTCTGACAGCTCTCATGTGAGTCCGCGCTTATGAATACAGGGACAAGATACAGGCTTCCACGATGTCAATACAATAGGTACAAACATTCTTTTATTCCTGTATCTATTAGGTTGGTGAGACTGTCTACAGTCGTAACTTTGAGTGTATGTGTATGACTGGGTGTGATTTAAGAGGGTAAGCAATGGCATCCTAGTTAGTTTTTATAGGGTTGTTTTTAAACATTTTTATAGTTTTACATTTTATGTATTTTTTAATAGTTGTTTTTCATTTATGTGTATGTATGTATGTGTGTGTGTGTGTGTGTGTGTGTATGTGTATAAAGTTAAAGTTTGCTTTATTTGTCAGTTCTGCAACATGTGACCTGAAATGGCATTTCTCTCTGACACTTTTCCAAAGAAATTAATACAAAAATAAAAAAGTATATATGCATATTTAAATATGTATAGATATTTAAAAACTAAAAGAAAACATTTATACAATCTAAAAAGATAACAAAGAAGAGAGAAGAAATCTACATGTATGTGTGTATGTATGTATACATGTATAAAGTATATATAAATATATATAAAGGGCTTTTCAGACATAATCACAAAGTGCTGTACATAAAATCCGTCACAATAAAATTATTTAGTACAAAAAAACAATTCAATGAAGAAACCCATTAATGCTTCTTTTAAATCTAAATAAAATATTTATATGAAGTCTCACTGTCGCTTCAGCTGCTCCACAGATTTACTCTCCTCTTCCAGTCTGGCTCTCACTGCCTTCACTATCGTGGCTTGGAACAGCTCTGCTCCCCTGAAACACACACATGCACCAGTAACACATTTACATTAGTATTTAAAACTCATACACATTTATGTAGCGTATAAGACCTGCATCCACCCCCCCCTTCCCTTTCCACCATGCTGATAAGTGCTTTGAGTTGAAAAATATAAAGTTTTGGAAAAGTGCTCCACTGGTCAGCTAAATGTGTCTGTTATCAATTATTTAAAATCATGAAGAAGCAGATATTACATTATATTACATTAATGATGGAAGAGAAACTCACTCAACCAGTTCTTTATAATCTAACACTGATGGAATAAAAGACCTAAACATTCACTGTGGAAACTACTGTGTGACTGTCATTGTGATGTCGCCTCAGGTTAAAGTCTATGTCCCATTAGATCACATGGCTCCATGTTACCATAATAGACTTACAAGTGTCTCATCTGCAGGACTGTCATTAAATCTAAAATGTATTTTCCAAGACACAGTTGTTAACAGCTCTGTTCTTTACACTGGACGTAACTTTATATTGACAGTGACTGACTCTCAAATGAAGGAAACATGCAACAATAGTATTTTTTTGAAATTATATGTTACAATCAACAAAGTAATGTGGAAGACTTCGGTAACCATAGCAATAAGTGTCCTGAAAAAAAAAGGCTCTGAGCATTTTCAGTACAAAAATCTGTCAAAAAGTTAAACATGCGGCCCGGGGGCCAAATCCAGATACTGCTGGCAGTCAATGGGTTAAAAATAAATACACAAAAACAGAAAATTATAAACTACAATAAAAATAAATTAATGAATAAATAAAAAAGACAAATAATAAATAAGTAAAAAAAAAATTATATATAAATACATAAAGGAAAGAAATGCAAATAAATAAAACATTTTAAATAAAAAATAAATAAATTAATTAATGAATAAATAAAAAAGACAAATAAATAAACAAATAATGTAATACATGAATACATAAAGAAAGAAAGAAATACAAATGAATCAAACATTTAAAAGAAAGAAAGAAAGAAAGACAGAAAGAAAGACAGAAAGAAAGAAAGAAAGAAAGAAAGAAAGAAAGAAAGAAAGAAAGAAAGAAAGAAAGAAAGAAAGAAAGAAAGAAAGAAAATACACAATAATAAAAAATTAAATCAAGATAATTTCAGGACCTGTGATGTGAATATTAATGGATGGATTAGATTTCTATAGCGCTTTTCAAGGCACCCAAAGCGCTTTACATTATTGATACATTATTCATTCACTCTCACATGCTCTCTCTGGTGGTGGTAAACTGTAGTCACAGTTGCCCTGGGGCAGACTGACAGAAGCGTGGCTGCCATTTCGCGCCTACGGCCCCTCTGACCACCAGCAAACATTCATATGCATTCATACACCAGTGTGAGTGACACTGGAGGCAAGGAGGGTAAAGTGTCTTGCCCAAGGACACAACGGACTGACTAGGACAGAGCGGGAATCGAACCGCCAACCCTTCGGTCAATGGACGACCCACTCTCCCAACTGAGCCATGGCCGTCCCATGAACACGTACATTGGGATGTCGATGTTCAAACATTATACTGTGCAGCTTTAATGTGAATAATCAGATGAAGTTCAAACCAGTGTCAGTTTGGTAGACAGTGTGTTGTAATGCTGTTGGTTACACAGGTCTATGCAGTGGTCTAACTCAGTGGCACTTCTGTACCTGGAGGCGAGGATCTGTGACGCTCTGATGTCCGCCACCACATGGAGGAAGTAGTAGCTCATGAAGACTCGTCTCTGCAGCAGCAGGAACGCAAAGCAGATACTGTCCCAGATGATCCCCGCCTCATCACTGGGCAGCTCACAGTGTTCGTCAGTAGCTGGTGGACAGAACAGGCATTTGGAATTTAATTACTGGGATTGACGGGTGATTATTATTATTAATTATTAATTATTTCTTGCTGAGGCTGAATCACACAAATAATTCGAACACATCCACACAACTAGTGTCCGCTGTGGAGTAACTGTAAAACACCCTCAAGTATTCATAGTTTTATTTATAATTGAAGAAGTTATGTTACATATTCTATTCTATTGTATTCTATTTAGAGTGAGTAGATGCTTTTGCAGTAACACTTTACATTACGGATCACTAATAAGGTTTCATGGTTTCATTTCATGGTAATAATGCCTTTGTAAACACTTATTACAAGTAATTACTCTGCAGTTTCTAGCTCACAGGTGTCAAACGTGCGGCCCGGGGGCCAAATCTTGCCCGCCAAAAGGTCCATTCTGGCCCTTTGGATGAATGGTTGAAATGTAAAAATAACACTAATATATGAATCATTTTAGTTGAGGTTCCACATTCAGACCAATTCACTCTCATAAAACAACCTATAAATATTCACGTCACATTTTTCCTCTTTATAAATGTTTCCATTTAGTTACACAAAAACAAAGTATAACGTCACAGAAAAAAAAATCTGTATAACTCGAAGAAATATGGACAACCTGAAATGTCTTAAGAGAAGTAAGTACAATTTTAATAATATTCTAACTATTACTAAATGTTTTGTGTATTTCTAAGCTATAATATACACATGTAAATGATAAATCAAAGCTTAATAAAATTACAATTACACATTTATTTCAATTTGTTCATACTATTCACACTGTTTGAAAGGATGGTTTGTAGAAGGAAACATTTTTATCATGTAAATTTAACTTTTTTGCTCTAAAACATGGACAACAGTTTGGGGTTGATTATTATTTATATATTTTTATGGTTTTGTTTTACTGGTGTGGCCCACTTCTGATCAAATTTAGCTGAATGTGGCCCCTGAACTAAAATGAGTTAGGCAAAGAGTTTTTATTAATGTGGACATTTCTATGATCATTTCAATGTAATTTCATGGTAATAATTATCAATATTATCACATGTTCCTCACAGAAGTTGCTGTTACAGTCTTATACCCCTCTTACTGAACTAGGGAAAAGAGGTTTTTCCTTTTTTTTCCTCTTTATCTCTGGAATGACTTGCGGAAAATATTGGCTATGGACTCTGGAGATTTTTAGGAATACAATTAATAATGTATCCACAGAGGACTGTCATTGTTTTTAGACCTACTCCACATAGTTTGTTTTTTTAGCAGCCATTGAGTTTTATGTAAGTCTGTCTCCTTTATGTGTCAATGTGTTATGTTTGTTTATTTCTCCCTGATGTGTGTTATTGTGTTGTCTCTGTCTGAAACTTATTGCTTGCTGCCATTTTAACCAGGACTCCCTGACAGAAGAGACACTTAGTCTCAATGGGACGATCCTGGCTAAATAAAGGATAAATAAATAAGTAAATAAGTAAGTAAGTAAGTAAGTAAGTAAATAAATAAATAAAATACAGCTAGATGTAGTTTCCATTAAATGACGTATTCCAGTGTAGTTACAGCCACATCATATCTTTTTTTTATTTACCACCCTACTACTGCACTGACATCATTTTGTCTCTTTCTTGGTAATAACTAAGTACCGTAAATTCCGGACTATAAGCCGCTACTTTTTTCCCAAACTTTCAACCTTGCGGCTTTTTCAGTGATGCGGCCAATTTATGTAATTTTCCTAACGGCCGCCAGAGGCGCTCGAGTAGAAAAGGTAAGATTTAGACCGGTGGAATATATGCGTCGAGGAAGACTGAATGAAAAAGGAGGGGCGGAACAAACACGGGGTGACGGGTTTAAGTAGGACCGGTAAAGGTGACGGACAGTGGAAGAGGGGGTAAAAAGTTGCTTAAAGAAAAACCCGCGGCGGTGTGTGAGAGAAGACAGAGGCTCGACCAGACCCTGTGGATTATTTTTGCACGTTGGCACGGAGGAGTTTGACCTGAACTCTCTGCGAAAGATTAAAGTTATCGCTGACTCTGCGATAGATGAGGCGAGGCGGCGACCAGCCACCTGTTTGTGGATGCGGCGGACAATAGTGGATATATATTTTTCCCTCCCTTACCTTTGGAAATATACACTTTTTTTTCCTTGGATTACTTTCAACGGGACCCGGACTCTGCAGGTCTGCATCAAACCTTAAGTATCATTTTCCGTTCATTTTGCCGGCTGTGATTTTTGGACTGTGGACTTGAACCCTTGTGCGGTCCTTCGGGTCAAAGAGAGCCGGTGGCTCACAAATGTACCTTTTTATACGTACTGTAGGATGCCATTGCTTACTACTGAAAACAGTAATATATCCTTGGGGGGTGGGGTGATGAGTCTATGGAACTGAACTTTGGAATCTGGGTTTTTAAGACCCGATTGTAGGACACAGCCAGTGTGCCTTTTACGAAGGACTGCACAAGGGTTAATGAAGGACATTTAGTTTCATTCGCGGGACTTGAAGTTGGGTTTGGGTTAATTTTGTGTTTGTGTTACATGTTTTAATGTGGGCACATGCGGCTTATATACAGGTGCGGCTTGTGTATGTACAAAATCGGTTTTCCTCTTAGAATGAGGTGGGTGCGGCTAATAATCAGGTGCGCTCTATAGTCCGGAAATTACGGTAACTGGGTGGAAACAAGTGATAATGCATTTTATGTATTTTCCTGGAAATTACCTCTTTGTTTGGACTCATCAGGTTTACTGAATGTTCCCAGGGTACAGTAGGAGCTAGAGCCTTTAGTTATCAGGCTCCTGTCTTATGGAATCAGCTTCCATTTAATATTAAAGAGGTTGACACAGTCTCTACATTTAAAATTAGGTTGAAAACATTCCTGTTTGAGAAAGACTGTGGTCAGTTTAGTTAAAAACAGACTGAAGTCACAGTTCAGTCTAAGCTGCCCTAGGAACTAGAATGTCTTTCATACCAAGTCTGTTCATGGCTAGTCACCTGGTGTTACCCTTTCCCCCCTCCCCCCTGGGGTGAGTGGTGGCTCTCTTGACAGTGGCTACATGGGAGCAATTGTCTTTTAATTTTTAAAATGTATTTATAATTTATTTTATATTTTTAATAGTTTTTTTAGTTTCAAAAAAGAAGAAGAAAAGGGAGATATCTAAAACATGCAGGACACTGGTCCACAAGGACTGGATTTGAGAACCACTGGATTAGTTTGAGGCTTAATGACGGATGATTTTAGCATCTTAGAAAACACACTATTGGAGTCGACTGCAACAAACCACACCATCACCATGGTAACAGTTTCATTTGTAGTTCTTGAAAATAAACTAACAGATACCACCATCATCTTACTCTTAGCATCTTGATTGATAGTGATGTTGTATTCCTTGATAGTGCAGGCCAGACTGAAGAGCTGAATTAACCAGCAGTGACCCTTAACCAGAGAATTAATATATCCACAAGCCAGGATCTAGAAAAAATGCAAACAACAATTATTCATCATACTTGTTTTATATTTAATGTTGTGAAAATAAATGGAAAGAACAAATGACACGTGAGCTGATGAATGTCAGTGAGTGACTCAGGAACAGAG
The DNA here is from genome assembly GCA_020466265.1 of Siphamia tubifer. Taxonomy (NCBI): domain Eukaryota; kingdom Metazoa; phylum Chordata; class Actinopteri; order Kurtiformes; family Apogonidae; genus Siphamia; species Siphamia tubifer. Next base: position 38,653,974 of record CM035799.1, on the reverse strand, counting down.
ATGGAAAGTAACGAAGTAAAAGTACTTCATTATTGTACTTATGTAGATTTTTTTAGGTATCTGGACTTTACTTGAGTATTTATTTTTCTGGCAAGTTTTTACTTTTACTCCATACATTTTTGCATAAATATCTGTACTTTATACTCCTTACATTTATATAAATATCTGTACTTTATACTCCTTACATTTATATAAATATCTGTACTTTATACTCCTTACATTTATATAAATATCTGTACTTTATACTCTTTACATTTATATAAATATCTGTACTTTATACTCTTTACATTTATATAAATATCTGTACTTTATACTCTTTACATTCTCAGAATAGACTCATTACATTTTCAAACTAAACAGATGTGACAATATGAAAATTAGTCACAGAAAGAAAAATAGTGGAGGAGAGAAACTGTGACTTTATATATTATAGTTTTATTACTATTATCTCACACTTTAGATTTTTAATCTGATAATTGTGACTCTTTATTTCACCATTTTGTCTTTTTATCTGATAACTGACTTTTTATCTCACAAATTTTAACATTTATATTAAAATTCTGCATTTTTTATCCCATATTTCTAACTTTTTTTAATCTCATGATGGAATTTTTATCTCAATTGTGACTGTTTTTTCCCCATTTATCATAAATTTCCTGTCTATACCCACAAAACTGAGTAACTGTGACATGATCAAACACAATTTCAACACAATAACTTTAATTTTCAATACTTTTCAGATTTTTCCTGGTTAAATAAGTATTATTGCATTCATGCCAAAAAAAAATTTAGTTTTACCTTTTACTTTTGTACTTTATTACAATTGAGAAAATGTACTTTTTTACTTTTACTTTAGTAGATGCGTTGAATCAGTACTTTAGTACTAGTATTTTTTAACATAAGTAGCTGTACTTCTACTTAAGTACATAATGTGAGTACTTTTAACAGATTATCATGTATTTAAGAACAATTACTATCTGTTCTACAACAAATACAGACATGTTGAAGCATTCATCTATGTAAACATGTTGCGACAGACTACTCACAGACAAAATGTTCTTCATCGTGATCACAAAGATGTTGTAGGCGATTAAGAAGTCCCAGTAGCGGAGGATCTTTTTGATTGGTTTTAGTAAAAGCTCACCACCAAAAAGCAGGAAATAGAAGCAGGCCACGAGGTAGCCCATGCAGAAGACACTGATACGTGTGGTTCCAGTGATGAAGATGATGGTGAGGACAAACCAGAACAGGTAGCTAAACATGATGACCTTCAGCATGTCCAGGTAAGACCTAGAGGGAAATACACAATATACCTTTTTAACATTTTAACCCAAAAAACATGAAGGACAACAAATAAGATGGAACATGAGAGTAGATGTAGGACACATTCACTTCCTCATTCATCACCGGTAACTCAATTCAACATCAGTAAAGTACTAAATGTCAAATGTTATGCAATGATTGTCAATCTGTGGTTATTTGTACTCTGCCAAGGAACAGCAGAGTTATGGTTTGGCTGGAGTTTATCTGTTTATTTGGATCTGTTCTATTTGTTACGTTAGTAAGATAACTCAAAAATTTGTTGATGGATTCGGCTCCGGGGGGGGGGCACTCAAAGTCTGTGTTCTCCAAGTGAAGACACCTTTATTTTCAATGAATGTTTGCTAAAGGTATACATATTAAAGTCAAAGTCAGCTTTATTGTCACTATAAACAGCAGGAGGTTGAAGAAACAACAACAATAAAGTGGTAAAAGTGATATATGAGCTCACTCTCTCTCTCTCTCTCTCTCTCACTCACTCATCTAACAGACTGGATAAACTAACCATTACAACGTAGCGAATATTTACTTTCAAAGTGGCCAAACTACCTGTGGAGTGATATGGTACCGTGAATCTGAAGTGACAAAACTCGTTGCCATTGTCATCGGGCGAAAAAAAATCTACCCACAGAACGCTGGGAGCATCCATTCAAAGTGAATGGGAGCTGCCGCAACATTCTAGAGGGCCGTAGAATAAATATATATATTCAATTTATTTATATTATTTACATATATTTAATTGGATTTTGTATTAAAATGTTAGACAAGTACATGGTTACCAAATACTCTGACAAATTTAGCTGCTATTTTTTCATTTCATAGGGTTTTATTTTATCTAACTGTACCCTGCAGGACAATAGGAATGGGAATACTGTATAGACTTTAGTTTCAGGTATTCAGTATGGACACCAACCAGCTGAGCTACATTACAAACAAGAATTCAAGGTTCTTACATAATGAAAGTCAAAACAACATTTCTGGTCATTCTGTTGCTATGTGCATAATCTAGTCATCCATCACACTTAGTGAATCACTTAGTGTCAGGCCACCGGTAGGAGTCGAATCAATGAATGGGAACCAGAGCTGAAACCTGACTCCTGTCACTCAGGACAGGTACACTACACTACTGCACACTTTTCTGTGCATCCAACATGCTCAAAACATGCGCATACATCCTGTTTGTCAAATGTAAGAGCATTTATATGAGGCGCAGTGTAAACATAGGAAGCTACATGTATTAATTTAATGAACCTTGGGAAAACATCGCTGTTAAGGAAGGAGCTCTGATGAAGTGGGTTTGCACTGGACTCTGTGTTGATGGGCCGGAATAGCTGAGTGAGTGTCCTTCTTCATCAGAGGGGGAGAAAATACCTTTTCCATACTTAAAAGCTATTTATTGAGTTAGAGTACAGGGCAAAAGCGTCTGAGTCTCGGAGTGACGGACAGAGTGTTTTTGTGGATTATGGATTTCTCCCCCACCCGTATCCGTAATTTGATCCTGGAGGGAAACGATGGAATAAGTGCAGAGCTGCTGTGGCGTGGACAGACGGGCTGTGCAGCTTCTTTCTCTCTACTAGGGCTTGTTGATGGACACAGAGTGCGTTAATAAAAGACTTGTCCACTTTGCGCATCAACACAGTGGAATGTGAAGAGCACATAATCAATGACTGTGGACAGGTCAGGATGCTCCTGCTGTCCTTCTATCTCCCCCTCTAAACCCCTGCTTTCTTCATCTTTTTTTTTTGTTTTTTTGTTTTTTTTACATGCAAAGTCAGTAGCTAACCCCAGATTCAAATGTGGGATATCAGCCAACATTCTGAATTATATATGCAGTGGGTGTTCAATAACGCCTCTCACGAAACTACTGACATAAGTTACTGTCATCCATCAGTTTTTTGGACCTTTATTTGTCTGGGATAAGGGGTTTGCTGAGTATGTTCTTATTCAGCACCACTCCATTTAAGATTTCTACAGTTACAAAGCTAGAAGCCAAGTACAACAACGCTATTTTTTTGGAGGGAAAGGCTTTCCAACAAAGGACTTGGCACTGAATTGAAGAGAATCATACTGGAGATTTTCACAGCAATAGGTTTTTTGTTACCCTGTGATATATATATATATATATATATATATATATATATAGTGATATGAAAAAATCCTTACGAGTAAATAACAGCTGTGTGGTCTCAACGCAAACAGTTAAACAGATTAGTGGTTGACACAGAACATATGTTTCAGTGTCATCCTTCTTGTAGCCGAAATAATTAAATAAAATGAATAATTAAAAATAGATTAAAAAGTTAAAAATGAATACAATAAAAAATAATAAAAAAAAAAGTTAAATGAATGAAAAAATAAATAAAAAATATGAAACAATCCCCCCAAAAAATTAATTAAAAAAAAATTATGATAAATAAATAAATAAAAAGAGATAATTCAGCATAACTGATGTTGCATTTCTTTCTGGAAGCAAGCCTTGTTTTGGTTGATGTTCTCTTGTTGGTTTTGGTTGATGTTCTCTTGTTGGTTTTGGGTGATTTTCTCTTGTTGGTCACTCATTTTTCAGTCTTGTTACCAGTGACTCAGTCCAAACTGGTCCAGAATAATTATGATGTGCTCAGTGTGTGTCAGGTTCTATTGAAATTAGAAAATGTTGAGCTCATTTGTTTCCTACATTAACAGAACCTGTCATGTGACTATTGTTAACACGTACATTGCGATGTCGATGCTCAAACAATATATTGTGCAGCTCTAGTGATACGTTCACTAATTAACATGAAAAAATACTTTTCTCATAGTAACAGGAATTAAATAACAGTTATTTTCAACAGTGGTTCTGAGACCTCGTAGCTAGCAAAATAAAACAGCAAAATAAATATGTCTAAAGCAGTTGTTCCCAACCTTTTATGGCTCATGACCTCATTTTAACATTATTTTATTTCATTTTTTTGCTAAAATTAGTTTGTTTTGGATCATGTAATAGTTGGCTGTACTATGTTCCAAATAAACATTCATTTTAGACGCTGTTTACTTTACATTATATGATATATATGTATATTATTATGGATGGAGGCAGAAAAGCCAGGTGTAGATTATTACTGCATAAAGTTAGGATTTTATTTTCCTTGGTCAGAATATATAGTCAGTTCTGCTTGTATGTACAAGGCTGACAATTAATACTGGACAAACAATAACTCAAACTATGAAATATGAAAGAGCTGCAGCCATCATGAACATTTGACAAATAAACACTTCCACAGAGCTTCAGTTTCTGCTTCAGTTTGTCATGTCTTTTATATATTGCGATTGTCTCTCTCAAATCACCATATATTTACTATCAGCGAGTTTTTATTTTTTATTTCTATCAATTACTAGAAATTCCAGGCAACCCTATATATGATCCTGACTCCAAGGCTAAAGAATACTGCTCTAAAGTATACAATTGTCCTGTATCATGAAAACCTCCATATCAACAAATGGCAATAATGTGCAGAAACTTAAATTTCTGTCCATTACACCCACCTAAAAAATAAACTCTTCTTAGAGAAATTCTAAAATACCTCATAGTTTTATCCATTTCTTAGTTCTGAGACCTGGATGCAGGTCATGGTGCATTACTATTTACTAAGTAAGTAAGTACAATGTATTTATAAAGCACTTTTTACAGATAAAAATCATAAAGTGCTGTACATAAAATGGGTATAATAAAACAACATAAGAATAATAATAATAATGGATTAGATTTCTATAGCGCTTTTCAAGGCACCCAAAGCACTTTACATTATTGATCCATTATTCATTCACTCTCACATGTTCCCTGTGGTGGTGGTAAACTACATATGTAGTCACAGTTGCTCTGGGGCAGACTGACAGAATATTTTATAAAAAAGTAAAAAGCATAAATCCAGACACCAAAAGCTTTGTACATTTTGTCTTGTACTCTGTCCTCCATCTGGATCAGCAGGTAAGAAGTCTACAGTCCAACAGTAGACATATCCTTACCAGTGCTTCTCTCTCCTTTATCAACATCCATACATGTGTCAGTTACTATATGGTCCTTAAAGGTGTCGTTATATCATCATTTCATTAATATTGCTGTGTTCTCCATTGTTATTGAATACATTGTGTGTTGGTTCCGTTTTAAAAAAAATTACCGGGTTGCTTTGTTTCCAGCTGTTTTTGGAGGGTAGAAAAATGACTTGAGGTCAAATAACAGAGTCTTCCGGTCCTTCCTCACACATGTCAATGATGCAGTGATGAGGCGTCTCTGATTGGCGCAGAAAATGAATGCATGAAGGAACACTGAACCTGCTTCCTTCTCGCTCTGTGTGTGTTTACCATCCCAGAGTAGCATCCAGCTAGATTTCGTGCCGTTGCTTGTTTTGAAAACTTGCAGGGAAAAAAAAAAAAGCTTTACACTATTTCCACCGAGAGCACATGAACAAGTTTTCCAAGTTTTTTTCCAAGTTTGTGCAGCAGCTACTGTGGCACCGTCTTCTCTTGTAGATGCTAATGCTAATGCTACTTCAGATTCAATGCAATGAGGGGGCGGGCTTAACCCCACGTGGGTGACACCAATATCCACATTACATATTGTGGGCAGGCCTTTTCTGAAACTCTCGTTTCTCTGTGTTATTTTCTATGAATGGAAATACAGCCAGTGGAGGTGTACACCACGCAGCAAACGCAACATCGGGGTGACCCATAAGATTCCAAAAGGAGAGTGGAAAAGTGGTTTTCAGTGGAATGAGACCTTTAAAACTGGGCACATCATTAGGACTACATAACTTTTTACATCACAAAGTGCATTCAGAACATGATTCTGCAAACTCCAATAATTAGGCATCTGTTCACACAAGCTTGTTCCATTAAATGTTTTAGTGTTATGCATCCAGTTTTCTCAATGTTCTCCAGTATCTGTCAAAAGTACACAGCAAATATGGAAGTGTTAAATATTCAGTGTCAGTGTTAAATACAAAATATTGGTGTTGGATTAACATCACATTGATTTAAAACAACACTGTGCCTGTTGCTTTTGTTAAATTAATGTTGTTAAATTAGGGTGTTGTTAATATTAGTGTTAAACAAATCCAGATTGCTGTAGATCAAATCATGTCCTTACGTAAGAGTTCTAGAATGTTTGACAGAAGAAACATTTCCAGGCCAACCACTGATATCCACTGACATCCTTACAGAACCCCTTAGGAGATATTGGGAGTGGAAAAAAACTAAATTGAGTCAAGTATTGGCCAATACTTTTGCAAAATAGTTGTTGGGATGGTTCTGTCATGACTCTACGTAGCCTCCCTCTCTTCTGTTCACTTAGAGCAACACGCTGTTTACAAAAGTACTCTATTCCCTCTTGGTCATTACCATTTACTTACAATGACTGTCACCATGGTAACCAGTTGAGTGTTAAGTGGTTTCTATTTTTAACCACCAATAATGTTAAACCAACAAAAACTGAGTGTTAAATTGTAACACTTTCAAAAGTGTTAATTTTACACTGCATAGTGTGGGCACAATGACATTTTATGAGTGTTAAATTTAACACAATGGGTGTTAAATTAACACTGCTGTGGAGCTCACAGAAAAAAATCCCTATCAGACAGGGACAGATAATATCAATCTGTCTTTAGGTTGTTGGCAGAAAGATTTTACTTGTTTGTCTGGGCAGTGTCCTGTCTGATGTGGTGATGTAGTGATGTAGGAGCCCCACAGGGCACTGTACTCTCTCCATTCCTGTTCACCTTATACACCTTTGACTTTCAGTACAACTCAGTCTGGTCACCTTCAGAAATTTGACTCTGCTGTTGTTTGGTTTATAAGTGGTGGACGGGGGCTGGTGGACTAATTTGTGGAGTGGGCGGGAGTGAATCGCATGCTGTTTAATGTGGACAAGAACAAAGAGATGCAAGTTGACTTCAGGAAGAAGGGATCGGCTCCTCAGCCCCTCTGCATCCTGGGTAGAGACGTGGACAGGGTCGAGGAGTATAAATACCTGGGCGTGAATATCGACAGCAAACTGAGCTGGAATATAAACAGCACTGCTGTGTACAAGAAGGCCTGCAGCAGGCTCTACTTCCTGAGGAAGCTGAGGTCATTTAATGTATCCAGCAAGATGCTGGAAATCTTCTACCAGTCTGTTGTGGCCAGTGCCCTGTTTTCCTCTGTGGTCTGCTGGGGTGCAGCATTGCAGGCAGTGACACCAACTGACTGAACAAACTTATCAGGGAGACTGGCTCGGTCCTTGGCTGCAGACAGGACTGTCTGGAAGCAGTGGTGGAGAGGACACTGAACAAACGTATCTATGTTGCATAACCCTGTCCACCCTGTACAGGTCAGACAGTGGAGCTCCTTTTCTAAAAAGCTCAGGCAGCTTCACTCTTTCAAGGACCGGTACAGGAAATATTTCCTGCCGCAAGCAATAAATCTGTTCAACTCATCACCGTTGTGTCGGCGATGACAATGAGTGACTGTAGTAACTGGCAATTTTGCACTATTTTTGCTCGATTGTGCAATTTTTACATAGGTTAACTCTTATATGGTCTTTGAGAATTTTACTACTAAATTAGGGAACTGGTTAACTTGTATGGAACTGTTTAAGCTACACATATAATTTTTGCACTGGTTAATTTTGCACTGATACAATAGTAATTATTATTGTACTGTTCCATATTAATTTATTCCCACTTTATATTGTATATTGTATAGTATATAGGCAATACCTCTGTATTTAATTCTTGTAGATATATTTAACATTTCATGTCTTTGTCTGATACGACACAAGCACAACCGCCACGAAATTTCCCAATTTGGGATGAATAAAGTCCCTCCCTCCCTACCTACCTACCTACCAGTATGACATTTATACTGGCTCAGTCATGCTCTACTAACACCACAACTGTGAGAACTGCTTTATGTAAATTAAATTCAAGATCTAACGTGATGGTTGAAGCTTGAGTTTGGATTACAGTCCAGGTCATGTCTATATTCAGGTGCGTATCCTGTCAAATGTGATTACGAGTCAGGATCAGCGTTCATACCTGCAATGGATAAAATCAGGGACAGGGTTGTGGACACTGAAGGAGGCTGCGTCCAGGTCTCTGCAGATCTCAACATTGTCTCCAGCCATAATACGTACTGCTGCCTTGTTTTCATCCTCAAAGACCTGCCTCTGGAGAGCGGCACAGAGGAGTAACATGAAATCATCTAAGACAGGAAACAAAAGCAGAAAAGACAATCGTATTAATAACAAATTAGTAACACACATCTAAAGACGATGAGTAATTTTCAGCCCAAATGACACGTACAGATGAGGAATGTTGAGCTGGGTTTGGTGTGGAAATCTGGAACATAGAGCCACTTAACCACTTTTGAGTCAGTTGTAGAGTTGGGAAACCTCCAGGGATAATCTGAAATAAAAACAATTACCAGAAAAAATACTGTATAAAACATACAAATATCACATTTATTTTGTTGGTTATAAAAAGAACTCCATGGGCAATAAAAGCCTTGACACAGTTAATCTAATTTCTACATTCATTTTCTTGGTTAATCTATACAAACTTTTCATTTTAAAATTAGCACCATGGATTTTCACACTAAGATCATGCAGACGGTAACAGCAAAGCCATTAGTCATAGTAGTCCTGTTAAATTAATTAGTCCCTGAACCTGTAATTAAATGATAGAAAATTAATAAAAAGTATAATCAAATCTTGTGAAATGAAAAAGGGTCACTGCTTTCTCTGGTTTATGCCATTGTGGAAGGTCAAAAATTAGTAATGAATCTACTGCAGGGGTGTCCTGCATGTTTTACACATTTCCCTCTTCCATCACACATGATTCAGTTTAACCCTTTAACTTCTAAGATTTCAGCAGTTCCACAAGCAACAAACTTAACAAAAATGGCCGAAGTCATCAATAAGATTAATAAAAATTAATAATAAACCAACAAATTAATAAGTAACATGAGCAAAGTAAGACATAAATGGAAGAAAATGACAGAAAAAAATGTATATTTACAAAATTACAAATGACATGGAAAAATTTGCAAAAAACTAGCATTGAAATTTGGTCCCAGCAGTTTTAATTTTTACCTTTTTCTAAATTATGGAATAATGATAATAATGATGGAATGGCTTCCAGGTGTGGTGGAAGAGAATCCGTGTATCATTTGTTCATTTGTTTTTCAATATAAAACCAAAAATAAGACAACAAAAAAACAACTCGTTCCTTCATTATTTGTTTCCAAAACCAAAATGAAAAAAATGAATAACAATCCGTTTTTTCATTTTTGTGTTTAAATGAATAATGGAAAAACGGATAATGGCCGTTTCCCACGCAAACAAATATTTATATGACAAGTGTATATGTATATCTTTCATATGTGTACAGCTTGTACTTACCTTATGTATTGATGACAGGATAACAGTTTCCAGTTCTGTATCTGACATATGTCATTTACATCTTAGTTGTTGTTGAGCACAGAATCTTCTCACCGACATTTCCGAGGATCTCTGAATACCTAACTGTGGTAGCGTGTTAGAAGTCAAGCGTCAAACGCTTGGTTGTTAAGATTAATTTATTCAACTGGCTTCAGGTCAAAATTAGATAAAACGGGAAACGGCCATTATCCGTTTTTCCATTATTCATTTAAACACAAAAACTAAAAATTAAAAACCGGATCGTTATTGTTTTTTTTTCATTTTGGTTTTGGAAACAAATAATTAAGAAATTAGTTGTTTTTTCATTGTCTTATTTTTGGTTTTATTTTGAAAAATGAATGAAGGAATGATCCACATATTCAGAAATTAATCTTAACAACCAAAACAAACATGGCCACCGGACTTGAAGATCAATATGGTATGATTAAACAGCTGTTTGATTTCTAACACGCTAACACAGTTAGGTATTCAGAGATCCTCGGGAATGTCGGTGAGACTTCTGTGCTCAACAACAACTCAGGTGTAAATGACATACGTCAGATGCAGAACTGGAAACTGTTATCCTGTCATCAATACATAAGGTAAGTACAAGCTGTACACATACGAAAGATATACATATACACTTGCTATATAAATATTTGTTTGTGTGTTGTTATAAAAAGAACATACCTGGAATATGACACTAATTTTCTCTATGGTCATACCTTCAGGTCTTAGGGTGACCCTCTTAGTTTACCCAAATAGGACATAGGTTTCTATCTTTGTCATTGCGGGTCAAAGGTCATTTGTGGTTTACTCAACTGGCTTCAGGTCAAAATTGGATAAAGTGGGAAACGTCCATTATCCATTTTTTTCATTATTCATTTAAACACAAAAAACAAAAAAACAAAAACAGATCGTTATCGTTATCTTTTTTTTTTTAGTTTTGGAAACAAATAATGAAGAAACGAGTTGTTTTTTTCGTTGTCTTATTTTTGGTTTTATTTTGAAAAATGAATGAACAAATGATACAGGGATTGAAGAGGGACACATCTAAAACATGTAGGACACTGGCCCTCCAGGACTGGAGTTTGACACCCCTGTGCTGCAATATAAGATTAATCTGTGATAAAAAATAATCATGCAACAAGGCTGAAATTGCAGACATGCTGCCTCTCAGTCTTCATCTCTCTGATCATTATAAGTAGTATCTGGACAAATGGAGCGAACGCACACCTTTACAGGCTGCAGGTGGGATCCCGATGCAGACAAAGTACTGGAAAGTCAGCATACAGGCCAGGAAAAAGCAGTACTTTGGCCAGATCTCAGCAATGGCTTTCCTCCTGCGTCTGTACATGACTGCTATCAGCGCAAAGGCATGAAGCATAGCATAGAAGTCCATGCGCTGCCCGATAACATTGACCCCCAACAGCAGGCATGTCTGTTGGAAGAACATCAAGAACATGTGGTTTCAACATAACAGTACATTTTGATAGACTCATACTCGCATAAAAATAATTGTGACATGTTGAATTCAGGTGTTTCTTTTCTACTAGGGGTCTGGGATACAAACAATAATCACATATGTCATAATATAGTTTTATATTGACTTAGTTTGGTTTAAAATGTTATAATTTCTTCCAAAATACCGGAGAGATAACTAACTTTTTTGTGTGTTTTGGATCTTTACTCTGAATGACAGGGTTATATTTTTGCTGGCGTTTGTTTGTTTGACTGTGTGCAACATAACTCAAAAAGTTATGGACAGATTTAGATGGTTCAGAAAATGTTGATACTGTCACAAGGAACACATGATTCCTGTGAGTTTCATTGGGTTGTTTGGAGCAGACCACTGCTCACAGAAGTCTGCCTTGGTGGAGTCTGTGCTCTACGAGTGCTTTTTTAGTTTTATATGATTTTTAATTTTCTACCTCTAAATTTATAGACTTTTCAGGTTGTGATTATAGATAATTTTTTTTACTTTATTTACATCTAATTTATATGGACAAAATATATCAATATCATATTTATCACAATATAAAACTTTAATATTTTTTTAAATTAGTTAATTTGTCATTATTATTTAGAATAGAATAGATACTTTTATTGTCTGTTCCAGGTAAAAAAAAAAGGTAAATTAATCTTTGTCGCAGTTGCTACAAACAGACACTCCTCCCCACTAAAAACACAATCCCATCAATTAATATAGATACAAATAAAAATGAAATAAAATCACATAAACTAATTAAAAACCCAGTACAATTTTTTATTTTTTTTTGTTATTGAGAACAGTTATTGCAGAGGGGATGAATGATTTTGTGTAGATGTTCTTCTTGGCCAGGGGGGTTCTGTAGTGTTTGTCTGATGGCAGCAGCATGAAGGAGTGATGGAGGGGATGGGAGGGGTCCTCAGTGATGGACGGGGCTTTCATTAGTGATTGTAGAGTTCAGACAGAGGGGACTGGGCTGTTTGGGTGATTTTTCTGGCCTGATTTACTATTTGGAGAGTTTTGGTTTGTGTTTGATTGTAAGGAAGTTGGAGCAGGTGGAGATGTTCTAGGTAAATGGTCTTCATGGTGCTCAAAGCGCTTTACATTAGCTTCACATTCACCCATTCTCACACACACACACACACACACACACACACACACACACACACACACATTCAGCAGTAGGTTTCTAAGTCAGGGTTCAGTGTCTTGCCCACGGACACTTCGACGTGTGGACAGCAACCGCCAACCTCTCGGTCATTGGGCGACCCACTCAAGTGGGTTCAATGAGTGACTTATAAAATGTCGTTATTAATGTTAAAAGAACTCAGCTTCCTGAGCAGGTGGAGGCGCCCCTGGGCTTTTTTTTATTAATGGAGTCCACATGTGACCCAAAGGACAAAGTAGTGTCCATCTCCATCACCAGATACTTAAAATAAAGCACCTGCTCCGCACCCAGACCATGGATCTGCAGGGGTTCGAACAGGTCTGGGGTTTATCCAGAAGATCCACAACATAGTTTATATCCCAGACCCATGTTTGAAACGAAACACTTGAATTCAATGTGTCCCAATCCTTCGTCCATATTTCATTCATTTCATTTCATTTAGTTATTTAATACAGGACAGTGTGTATTGGCATTAGTCATACGGAACAAAATGCATGCACCAGATTTAGCAGAGAAGCTAATTTCCATCTGTAGTCCTGGACAGACAATAACACAAACATCACATAGGTTACAAAGTGCTAGACAAAAACTACGACATGACTGCCTTAGAGAAGTGTATCCAGGTTGAACATTGTTAGTTTTCACATAAAACATAGTGTATAATCTAAAAATACAAGTATATATATATATATATATATATATATATATATATATATATATATATATACATATATATAGTGCATGAGTTAGAGCAAACAATATGCAAGTAAATTAATAACATATCAGTAGCTACTGTCATTTACCTCAAGCCCAAACTTGTAGAAAAAGTAGTTAATAAAGTATTTGATGAAGTGGATGATGCCTATGTCCAGGTGTTGTCGTGTTATATCGTGGAAGATAGTCCTGGCTGCAGGGGGTGACAGTTTGTTCCTGAGTCTGAAGTATTCCTGATGGCGGTAGATGGTAACCTCGAATGCTAATACAGCCAACATCAGCAGGTTGTACTGCACACATGGAAGGAGGAGGAAATGCTTTCAAATATTTGATTATTTTGTTGAATATATACAATTAACTGACATTTGTATTCATTCAGAAAGTAGGTGTAAGAGGCAACATCATTTTACCGCATAAAATAAACTATTTAAGACGTCACTTTAATTTATAGGAAACTGTGAGCTTTCCAAAAGTTATGACAATTGTTTGTTCTGTGATGCAGTTAAAGTATTAATACATGTAAAATATGCAAATATTATCAACAATATATATACACAACATAAAAAATAAAAGCCATTGAGTAGTAATACAGTTAACATTTTACTATTATGATTATTATGACTGCTGCATGAATGTATATGCTATAGATAATTATAGCGGAGCTTATTTTGCATTACCATACTGGTGACTCAGCACTTTTATCCTATAATCTCTATGGCATCACACTCTGATAGCAACCATGTACTCTTAAAAAGCCGACCCTGCTTTAAATTAATCACAAGTAGTTTAAATATGCACATGCAGATAAAGGGGACACTGAAAACAGTTGGCTAATTCATATTACAGCTGTCAGACAAGTCCATTCACATCCAAGAAATGGTTGAGTAGAAGTGTACATTTGACAAAATGTAGAAGTAATAAAAGCACAAGTACCTCAGGGTAAAAGTATTTAAGTAAATGTACATTCACACTTCTCACCCTAAGGTAACCCAGCAGGTGGCCAGCTTTCGTCAAGCCCACCCAGTTGGCTGGATCAATAGGTGCCTGATACAGCAGAGAATCTTTCAGCTCAATCTTCTCATTCTCTCTGTAGCCCATGGGCTGTGGACAGAAAAATATTAACATTTACAGGACACCATGTAATGCCTTCTTGTATCTACGATTAAATAAAACACTTAAACCAGGGGTGTCAAACTCATTTTAGTTCAGGGGCCACATTAAACCAAATTTGATCTGAATTGGGCCGTACCACCAAAGTAAAAACATAATATATAAATATTACAAAATGCGGCTTTAGTACAACATCAAATGAAAAAGTTATTACATTTTGGATGTTTATTACAAAATGCGGCTCAACAATCCTGAAATAAAATTATCAATATATTCTATATTCACTCATTTTTGTATTTCACAAATGTACCCAGGGGCCACATGTTTGACACCCCTGACTTAAATTGTACAAATCAATTATCACTTTGTGTTTTAAATGTGGATCCTAGAAATGTACTTGAGCCAGGTTTACCATAGTGCAGTTGGTGGAGTATGATGGCGGGTCTATGGACTTCAGCTGGTACAACATTTTACATACGATGATGACACATGTCCAGACAGTGCAAACACTGGAGGCAAGCGGCCGATACTGACTATAGGGCAGTGCGAAGGCCCAGGACGCCAGGAACACATAGTTGAACAAAGACACCTGCACAGAATACAATAAAGGTGATGAAGACAAAAAAAGCAGCCGCATAAATCCTTTTTCCACTGTTCTTCTCATATGGCTCCAAAATAATCCTCTACAAAATAATATCTATTTTCAAGCAGCTTTTGACTTACGTCACAATGATTATCACTAACACTTGACATTAAACTGAACATTACCATATAAATAAAAAACTGTGATGAGATTATTTTTTAAATATATTCACATGGTTGACCTTTTTTTCTTTTTTTTACGCTGTATCCAATTTAATTAAAGCAGCGATTTGTCATTCCCACAATACGCTTCGTGGCAAAATACATACATACATATATATATATATATATATATATATACATATATATATATACATATATATATATACATATATATATATATATATATATATGTATATATATATATGTATATATATATATACATATATATATATATATATACATATATGTATATACATATATATATATATGTATATATACATATATATATATATATATATATATATATATATATATATATATATATATATATATATATATATATATATATATATATATATATATATGTATATATATATGTATATATATATATATATATATATATGTATGTATGTATATATACATATATATATATATGTATATATGTATATACATAGATGTATTTTGTGTTTGTATTTTGTTTTTTGTGTTTTGTATTTTGTTTTTTTTGTGTTTTTTGTATATATATATATATATATGTATGTTCACTGTTTCACTGTGAGGGAAATGATTTAGGTGCGTAAATGAATCAGATACATAATTAAAAAAATTTATTTAAAAAAGAGGTCCAGAATGTAAATATGTTTTAAAAGTAATTATATTTGGTCACAGTTTTTATTTAATTTTAGTCATATCTCAAATTGAATTTAATACAAATGAAAGCAGCTACTAAAGCAGATATTAAAAGAAAATGTAATCTTCCATTATCTGTCTTTTTTTCAGATGCCATATTTGTAATCTAAGGTTTAAAGTAAGGCTATTGTTTTCTTTGATAAACTAGTGACAGAAATAAACATGAAAACAGTTTGAATCCACTGGAGTATTTGGTTAATCTAAATTGTCCATAGGTGTGAATGTGAGACTTATTGTTTGTCTATATATGTTCAGCCCTGAGATGAACTGGAGACTCATACAGGGTGTACCCCGCCTGTAGCTGGATTAGGCCCACAGTGACCCCCATGACCCTGAGGATAAAGCGGGTTCAGATGACGAGACAAAAAATACATTTCCAAAACACTGTGTGTCATTCAATGTGTTAAGAAAATCTCTATTTGTCATGGTCAGGAAATATTCAGCATTATTCACCATTTAACTTTTAATAACTCGTCTTTCTGTTGAAGCAGACGAACAAAGCAGTCTATAAGTGTGACTGACTGACTCTGAATCTGGTCCACCATCTTTAATTTGCATGTGAACAGAACAAGCTGGTAAATACCACTTCCCAACTGGAAAATATCTACTTCTCAGAGCACATGAATGGCACATAAGCCCAGGTCGTGGGGGATTCAGCTGCACGGTAGTAAAACATAAAGATATCTGGGAAAGTAAATTCAGAAAACACTAAACAATTTGTTGGATTTACTAGGCTACGTGTTCTACAGTCAAATCAACCTCAGTCATTCCCTGCTCCATACCTCTGTGACAGACACCATTACAATGTAGCACGCCACAATCTTAATGATGTGGATCTCCAGTAACCACCAGATGAACAGCTGCAGCTTGTGGAAATACTCCAGGAACTTAAGGAAGAGCACAGTCAGACGGTCAACCACCAGGTGCCATTTATTCTTCAGATCTAAGGAGCAAAGACATAAACCAGAGACATTTATACAAAAGAACCAACAAGACTGAAGAGGTGCAAATGGAAAGCTGTCTTACAGTTTCACTCCTCTGTTTGAACACCGTTAGCCAACGCTGCTGGCATGTTGCTAACTGTGTGATCTAATTCACTAACTCAAACCAGAATGGACTGTTATGTGATTCTCTCTGCTCCCTTTACCAACAACACATATTTACTAGTGCTGTCAAATTAGATTAATCCATCATCATAATTAATCTGGTTAAACATTTTAACTCAATTAAATGGAACAGTTGTCACTGTTGTTTTGTTGAAACCACTGAAAGTGTTGAATAAAGATGTTAATTGCACACACACACACACACACACACACATACATATATATATATATATATATATATATATATATGTGTGTGTGTATATTATTTTCTTAATATATTTTTTGCATATCTTTTGGATGTTTTATTACATTTTGTAGTAGTTTTTGGGGATTTCAGAAGAGTCTTTGAATATGTTTTGGATTATTCATCCTTTTTTTCTGTGTGAATTTTAGCACATTTTGTTTTCTGCATTTTTTGTGTTTCTTAGTGTACTTTGTAGGAAATTTAAGTATAAAAAAACCCCAGAGACAGAACAGTTGACCAACATAGTGGTTTGACTGAGTTTTCTTTTCACCAAAGCACTTCTAGATTAAAATACAACATTAATGTGAAGCATACTTTAGTCAGGGATCCTGCTAACACTAGGCTAATGCTAACACTAGGCCAATGCTAACACGAGGCTAATGCTAACACTAGCCTAATGCTAACACGAGGCTAATGCTAACACTAGGCTAATGCGTCACCCAGTTTACAACAAACATGTTCAGTCCAGATATATTCACTTCTTTTTTTAGTCAGTTTGTTCATGAAAAATTAAACAATTACTATGGATTAAAAATAAATGTTTTATCATGATTAATCCAAATGCAAAACAACCTAGTGATTCATTCGATGACATTTTTTAATTAATTGACAGCAGTAATATTTACTAATGTCAACAAATGTCATCATTAAAAATGCATCATTCAATCTGTTGCAACATTGCACTAATAATAGTGGCTAAAACCAAGTCTGAAATGTGGTATATACAAAACCTCTTCATTCCAAGTATGAATATAATCTTTAAAAACAACTAATATATTTTGGGGCTTCCTGAATCTCTGATTCAATTATCGTCTGAAATCTTTTACGCTCTATCAACAGTAACAGAAAAGAAAATTGTTCCTATTAATAAAGGAGGCTTATACTATTACTGTTTATTTATTTTTGTCTTTCCTGTAGCCTGGAGGGTACATGTACCAGGGGAGAGGGTTTTGTTCTACTTGTTTGTCTCTTTATTTGGCTTTGGTGTAAAAACAACAAACAAAGCCTGGGGGCCAAATCCTACCCTCCAAAGGGTCCAGTCTGGCCCCTGGGATGAGTTTGTGAAATGTAAAAATGACAATGAAGATATAAATAATTTTAGTTCAGGTTCCACAATTTAATCTCCAGTGGGTCAAGATCAGTAAAATGCTCTCATAATAATGAATAAATACTCACAACTCCAAATGTTTCTCTTTGTAAATGTAAAAATGTTCATGTCATTGTATTGTATCGACACTAAAAAATGACTATTTAACAAAAATACAATATGAACCTTTTTTAAATGTCTGAAGGACAAGTTTACCAATATTCTGCCTGTTATTAAATGTTTTATGTATGTTATTGTGATCTACTATGATCTGAAAATTGACATAATATTGTTAAAACTGCACATAGAAATTAAGAAATTTAAGACATTTCAGTTTGTTTATATTATTCACATCGTTTTAAAGGATATAGAGTAAACATTTTCATCATGTAATTGTACTTTTTTTTTTTCCACTCTAAAACAGAGGAAAGTTTTTTATATTATTTCACTGGTCTGGCCCTCTGCAGATTAAATTTGGTTTAATGTGGCCCCTGAACTGAAATGAGTTTGACACCTCTGCAATAAAAAGAAGGTTTATTAATATCCAAGTCAAAGTAGATCAGAAGGAACTGCTCTGAATGAATATTGCTGACAAGAATGCCATACATTTCATAGTTTAGATTTAACTTGAATGTAAAACAAAAACATGCTTTGATTCAATTCCATGTGTAACTGATACATCGCAGCTAAACCAATGTTTTACACGTACTCTGAAGCAGTAAAAGTTTTTCACTATATACTCTGTATACTAAAATACTTCACGAAATTTCACAGTTGGCCACATTCAACATACTCCTTTTAATCACCTGAGAACACAGATGTAATTTCTGGTTTTATATTCTCACAAAGGATATAAAAGCCCCTGCTACAGTGTAGTGGTTTTACAAAAGCAGCATTATCTGCTTATAGTGGCGTCATTGTTTGGATAAGAAAGTCTGAGAGAGCATATAGCCCATATAGTCTGCAGCTCATTATAAACCGAGAGGCCCTGCAGGGGTGTGTTTTATCACCTATTATGTCTTCAGTGTATATAAACAACACATTAATTTAAGAGCAGCATGTATGTCTGTGCAAATAAACTAATGGTACAGCTTCGGTTGGTCTTAGAAGGAAGATGTGATGGGTGAAAGTGAGTGAGCTCTTGAGTTATGTGCAACGTCAGAACAGAAAACTAGAAATAAATCTTTCTGAGGCCAAATATCTGCAATACAGAGGATTTTTACAACTTTGCCAGGGATGATTAACTGCTGGTTAAGAAAGCGCAGCCAGCAGATACTTGAGCAGCAGACTGAGCTCCTGCCTGTGCACTACACTGTATGTCTGAGCAGATTGAAGACCTGATGGAGATATAAACGTCTCTAACAGCCATGAACTTTAAAGTTTTGCTATATAATAGGGCTGCACAGCATTAGAAAAAACTGACATTGCAATTTTTTAAACCCTGTGATACATGTTGCAATATGAAAAAAGTACTATAATATAATAAATAACAGCTGTGTGGTGCCAACGCTCAAACAGATTAGTGGTCGACACAGAACATACGTTTCAGTATCATCCTTCTTGTAGCAGAAATAATTAAATAATTCAAAATAAATTAATAAAAATGTAAAATGAATAAATGAATGAAAAATGTAATAAAAATTTATTCATTAATTAATTAAAAAGACAAATAAATACCAGCCCAATAGAACTCTTCGCTCTCAGAATGCAGGTCTACTGGAAGTTCCCAGAGTTTGTAAAAGTACAGTAGGAGCTAGAGCCTTTAGTTACCATGGTTACTGTCTTGGAATCAGCTTCCATTTAATATTAAAGAAGTCGACACAGTCTCTATGTTTCTCTATGTTTAAGATTAGGGTGAAAACTTTCCTGAATGAGAAAGCTTATGGTCAGGTTAGTTAAAAACAGACTGAAGTCACAGTTCAGTCTAAGCTGCACCAGGAGCTAGAATGCTGGGGGAAGCACAGGCACTGAGTTCTATCACCAGTCTGTCTCTCTCTCTCTCGTCTGTATTTGTAATTTCTTAAATCTACTTTACATATCAAGTCTGTTTATGACTATAGGTCCCCCTTTCCCACTCCCTCCAAAAGGGGGGGGGGGCAACTCTTGCAGTAGTTTCCTCATAAGACACAATAGTGACTCACCTGTGTCCTGTGCTGACCTCTGACCCCAGACCTCCTCCCCCACCCATCTAATGGATGGATCTGTCCCCCCTCCCTTTCACCTACAAGTGGACGTTCATCTATAGCCTGTCCGTCCATTCGAGTGGATCTGTCCTTCACTGAGGTTTCTTCTTTGGTTGGCACTACGTCACAGACGGAATCCGGACGGAAGTAACAGAATTCAACATGGTGTCCATCGATACACTTCACAATGATTTTCTAACTATTTAGCTTCATTTACTGGATTTTAAAACAGCCAAAAGTGAATAAATTATGTATTCTATCAATAAAAAGCCCAGCATTAACAGTAGTTGGAAAATAAAATGTGATTGCATCATAACAATAATGAAAAAAATGACTTTAGGCCTAATATATAGGAGTAATAGTATGTAGAACATGACACTGATATTATGATCAAAACAAACTTTTATATAGACAACCTAACAAAGACTGTGAATGCAGGTGGGGTTATCATTTATACATTTGAATTATCTGTCAAACTCATTTTGTGCAGGTTTAGTACAAGTACTCTCTTCCCAAATAGTTTTTCTACTAGACAAACCCACCAGGAACCCATTGTTTCACCCTTGTAGACATCAAAAGCCTCGTAGGCTTTGGATTATGATCCAAAAGAGAAAACGATTGCCCGTTGATCATGTTGAACAGCGGGTACCCCCTCGGTACTTCCATCCCGATTCTGTCCATGACCTAGTGCCGACCTTTCTTCTTTCCCACTGGGTTTTGAAGTTTTGGAGAAGGAGGGTCTAATAGATAGATGCTTGGAACTGTATCTATTTCTGTGATTGTTTGTTTTCTCTCATGAACTCTGAAAAGCCATGTGAGACGACCTTGTTGTAATTTGGAGCTCTACAAATAAAATTGAATTGAATAAATAAATACATAAAAATATATGAATACAAACAAATAAATAAATATATTAATTAATTCAAAAATATATCCAAATAATTACAAACTAATAAAAAAAATTCAATAAAAATAATTGCAGGACCTATGATGTGACTAATTGCGCACAAGTACATTGTTGATGCTCAAACAGTTACTGTGCAGCTCTAGTATATAATAGTGTATTTATTTAGTTATGTGAGTGACAGCTGATGGATCAGAGGTTTGTACCTGAGCTCTGCTCGGTGCTGGGCTCTGGCTCCGTCCCCACACTGCAGTGGTGGCTTTCCTCTGTGCTGGACTGGTGATGGTCAGAGAGGCTCCTGGGCTTCATGCCAGTTAGGTCAGTGTCATCCATCACCACCACCAATGCCTGCTCCTTCTCCACCCCCCACTCTCTGAGCTCCTCCTGTTGTGGCTCTACGTCTCTGAGCAGCACAGCATCTACTGAGCTGGCGCTGAGCATGGTGAGGTCTGCCAGGCTGCCATCAGGGTGCACCAACCTGAAAACATGTGACAACTTATTACACACAGATACTTCAATACATGCTGATAAACAGACAGACATGTGCTTTTATATACTTAGGAGGATCTTCAGTGATTTTCAATAGTTTTCTCGGTTTTCCTGAAGCAAGTCTGACTCGGGTTTTGGATTTTTCCTTGCCAAGAAGAAGGGTCTAAGGACAGGAGATGCCAGGGACGTTATCTATATCTGTGATTGTTTGTTTTTTGTTGAGGATGGAGGTGTTTCCTATAGGCTGGTCTGATCTGTGGGTCATGGCTGTTGTATCTGCCTCCACCAATACCAATACCACAGCCACATTAACAATAATACAAGTAAATGAAACTATTGACATTATTATTATTATTGTTATTATTATTATTCTATATTTCTGTGCTGTTGTTATTATGACAATAATTACCATTTCCCCCCCTTTTTCCTTTCACCACTAATCAATCCATATTATTTAGTTGCTCTTTACATTTAGTACATTTCATTGTAACAATGTTATCAGTTTTGTTGGGAAGGGGTGGGATTTGATAAGGATTACTTCCTCCCACTCCCTTTCAATTGTGTTATAGAATTGTATGACACATCTGACTGCTGTGTCATTTATTTATTTATCCGTTTGTTTTCTTCCTTGTTTTTTTATTTATTTTTTTACTCTGTAACACAATTAAAATAAACTCCCTACCTACCTACCTACCTACCTACCTACCTACCTACCTACCTACCTACCTACCTAACTAACTAGCTTTTCTCAGATTCTGCTTCCATAAATAAACTTTCAGTCCGTTGGTCTAACTCCCAGATGCTACTTTTGTTTGTGTCTTATGTCTGCTGTCAGCTTGCAAATAAATGCAATCAAGTGTACGAAACACTTGCAGAAGAAACTACTTTATCTGTATGATTTAGCAAAATTTCACTTACTTGATATTGGGAGAAAACTGACTGTGAGAGGAGAGGAGGGACATAGTGTGGTGTAAATTAAAGCTACTGTAGTCCTCACTGCTGGGCCCATTGACTAACTCATCAGTGTAATAACATCTGTGTTGGGTAACCTTAACAACTTGGCTCTTTTAAAACCATATTAACAGCCTCAACACTGGTCTAAACAATGGGCCTCAGTTTATATAATTCACAAGGAAAAAATTAATCAAATGGAGATGGTCCACAGCAATATTTAGACACACTGAGTAATACCTGCCTTTTCACACATACACTGCAAACTACAGCAGAGATAAATTATATTTACAGGACTGTCAACATTAACAAGTTATCGCAGATTAAATCTATCATCATTAATCTGATTAAATATTTTTTACGCAATTAGCCCATCAGCTGCAGAATGACTCAGAACGTGCCTGCCAGAGCTTTTGGGGCAGTTTGACCAAGCAGAGTTAGCATGTTCTAATGGCCATTATCCAAGCAGAGTTAGCATGTGCTAATGGCCATTATCCAAGCAGAGTTAGCATGTTCTAATGGCCATTATCCAAGCAGAGTTAGCATGTGCTAATGGCCATTATCCAAGCAGAGTTAGCATGTGCTAATGGCCATTATCCAAGCAGAGTTAGCATGTGCTAATGGCCATTATCCAAGCAGAGTTAGCATGTGCTAATGGCCATTATCCAAGCAGAGTTAGCATGTGCTAATGGCCATTATCCAAGCAGAGTTAGCATGTGCTAATGGCCAGTTGATCCAACAGTGAGAGGCAGTCACTGCTCGTGATGGAAGATGCAAAACAGTATGTTTGTCTCTGGATGGAAATATGAGAACAAACAAGACCCAACATGGAACAGTCGACCCAGAGGAAGGATTAGACCAGGCGTGTCCAAATCCAGTCCTCGAGGGCCGATGTCCTACATGTTTTAGACATTTCCCTCTTCCACATGATTCAGTTTAATCCTTTAACTCCTGAAACCTTAGCAGTTACACAGTAAAAAATTTTAAATAAGCAACAAATTGAACAAAAATTGCATCAATAAAAGTCATCAATAAAATGTAGAAACATTTATAATAAACTGACAAAATAATTAGTAACATAAACAAAGTAAGACACAAAGTTTTTGTTCATTGTGTCCATTTGTGTCTTACTTTCTTCATGTTACTAATTATTTTGTCAGTGTATTATGAATTTTTGTTTATTTTATTGATGACTTTGGCCATTTTTGATCATTTTGTTGCTATTTTAATTCTTTTTACTGTGGAACTGCTAAAGTTTCAGGAGTTAAAGGGTTAAACTGAATCATGTGGAATAGGGAAATATCTAAAACATGTAGGACACCGGCCCTCGAGGACCATATTTGGACACCCCTGGATTAGACCCACTCTGCAGGAAGGAGTTTTCTACTCAATAAAGCACTTCTAAATTAAAATACCATATTAGCATGAAGCATACATTTGTCTGGGATTCTGTCATCACTAAACTTGGACATTAAATGCAGATATATTCACTTCTTTCTTGCTCATGCAGAAATGGTCTGATTCAGTATCATTGCTTGAATGGTGCTCCTCAACACATTTAAAGCCTGTGAAATCTTTTTATATCTTAATACTGCTTTAAACTTTTCCACAGCAGTATGTTATAGACCTGCCTGGTGTGTTCCTTAGTCTTCATGATACTGTACTTTACACAGACGTCTGAAACTATGGCAAAGCAGGTGCATTTATACTGAGAATTAATTAGACATAGGTGGACTTTATGTTTAATTATCACTCATTTAACTCAACAGTGGATCATTCAGACATCATCAGAGAACTTCTGGAGTGAGTTGGCTCCACTGAGGGGTTAAACAAAATTGCACGCCCCACTTTTCAGGGTTTTTAAAATTTCTAAAAAAGGTTTAAAATATATACATTTCCTTCCACTTTACGATTGTGTCCCTCTTGGTGTTGATTCTTCACAAAAAAATCCCAATTTTGCATCTTTATGTCTGAAGCCTGAAATGCGGCAAAATGTCAAAAACTTTTCCCGTTTCATGTGAGCGTCAAAGGCCTTTACAGCCCATTGTTCCTAACGTTATGTCTTTACCACATACTTTACATAGTGCTTCATATTCCAATGTTGTTTTTGATAACCATCTGTTGTATTTCAGCTCCTCAAACACACTCATCACTGAACTCGCACTTCCCCATCTGGGTTCATGTTCACATATACCTGTTCCAACCACTTCTTCTTCATCTATTCTACTCAATAACGTAAATGCTAAAAGGACACAGTGCCCCCTGCAGTGTGATTCCTACACTATTAGACACACAACAGCTCTATGATAGAGCTTCCATCTAATTTTTCAGTATCTTGATAACAAATGATGCTAGCTAAATAAATAACTGGCCCAGAAAAAAAATCTAGACATATGCTTTTCTTTAACCATAGGCTACCCAGATGAAATTGAATATCTCCTATGTGAAATTTAATGCTTTTTAAGACCTTAAAAACCACATATTGTAAATATATTGTAAATATGTGGTTTTTACATATTGTAAAAAGTAACACTTTTTAAGGATTCATGGATTTCTTTTGTCATGTCAACATCCAGAAACCCCAGTGGAGAAATCCCTTTAGAGAATTAAATATGTCCTCGTAAGTATATAAATGCACATACATTGTGGGAACCTGATTCTCAGATGACATTGATGCAAACGTTGGGAGGGGAGTCATCTGTCCTGCATCCAATAATTGAAAAGTGGGGCAGTGTTTCATCAGGCATTGTAATCAATAAGCAGTGCACATTCCATCTGCATTTTTCAAAATGATCTACAGTATGCTGTCTTTTTTGTTTGTCTGAAGGACTTTCTTCTTGCAGCAAATGTATGTTTGGAGCTGAAAAGAGGCATCAACCCTTTAAATTCTTCTCAGGCAATGAAGGGGCGGTGTCAAAGGTTGCGTTTGGCTGGCATCATCACCTGGCCGCATGTCAAGGCAAGCATTTTCTTATCCGTTGGTTTATTACACTTACTTGCTCTGTTGAGTGGGAATTCTTTTCTTGATGCTGCTCAGAATAAATAAAGTTACACAGAAGTCGAGATGAACAGTGAGGGGAGAATCTGACAAAGGCAGGTTCAAACTAACACCAAGCAACTTTTAAAACACCACAGAGGTTCATCGATATGTATGACACCCTTTTGTGGCGTAAAACAAGCAGGCTTTTCCAGGGAGGGTCCTCATTTTAGGGCGTTTCGGTGCAGGGTGGGATGTTTGGTAAGAAGCTGCAGGGGAGGAACATCTTACTTATTTACATCTTTGTCAAACATGCTTGAGGAAGAGAACGTTAAAGGATGGACAGGTCAATACATGCTACAGAGATGTAGCTTTTGGACTGAATTGAGAAAGGATTAAACATCCAGAGAGCTACCAAAGTACCCATCAATGGACCATTTTCACAAAAAGCGGACATATGTCAGAGGAGCGTTATCGAACTTCCTGTTAAACATCCAGACAGTAGAAAGCCGGTATTATTGAAAGAGTCTTTTCAAGTTCCTGAAGAAATTTGCCACTTTTAACATTTGCAGATATTGGGAGAATCGTGGAGGAAAATTCACTAACGAAAAAGAAACTTGATAAAGGCTACGATCTTTTTCAGTGAGGAAAAAGTATAAATGTAAGGAGAGAGAGCTACTAAACTGATAACTACGTCCACAAATCATTACTATATCCACTTATACCTAGGACTAGGGTTATAGGGTTATGTATGGACAGTATAGAGGACATGGACTATTTCACTATTTTATATTTGTTCTGTCTATGATTCAAGTCAACGTCTCGTTAGCATAATGTTAACGTTAGCCAAATGCTATCATAATCCGTTCACATTTTTCTCTGGCAGTGTGTGTTTATGTTGGTGTTTGTTTGTCATAGTATCTAATGTAGTAGACAGGCAGGTTTTTGTGAGGGCTAGATGCTACCCATCGCAAAGAAAAAAAAGAGGAGCTTCACAAACTCCAGGTTTGATCAGTGTTTATACATTTACTGTGACTTACTACTGTTCACTGGCTGCAGTTCAATGTCTATTTCAACTCTTTCCTTCCAATGCTACTGTTGTTTACTGTTGACACTGATGTACTGGCATCTAAAGGCTAAAGATCTTAACTACAGTTTAAGTCGAACATTATTTGTGTTCACCATAACATTCAAAACCATTTGTTTTATCTTAACTCATACCAACATTAACAGCTGCCGTTTTTGACACCGTTCATATACTGGCTCCTTTTTCCTGTAGGAATATAATCACTCCACGAAAAATGCTAGGGACAGACTCTGGTTTCAAACAGTCTTCCCCAGGATGTAGTGTTCTGATGTAAAGTGTCTGCTGCAGACGTAAGTGCTCCTTTTTTTAATTATAAAACTTGGCCCTTCATAACGCTGAATAGCCGGGAGCCGTTTTCGTCTAACTTCACCGTTAACAGAGAAGCAGTGGAATGAAATATAAGACTGCTTCTGGACATTACAAGAACATCCTGGTATGTTACAATAACTTTTGGTCGTTGCTGTCATGTTTGCCATTTAAGTTTTGCCGGTGCGGAAGTAGGGTTACGCTCCTCTGACGTATGTCCGGTACGAAATGACGAAGGTGTGAAAAAGGTCCATAACAGGCTACAAGCAAAATAAATAAGTACACAACCTGAAAAAGAATACCACTTACAGATGTTAAAACATAGAGAGAGCACAGGTACACCCAATCAGCAGTAAATCATTATTGGAAACATACAGACTAATAAAAACGAGCCACTGAAATGATGAAAGTAACATGGGATGGAGATGGATGTCAGAGAAAGCGAGCAGATACCCACCTATTCATGATCAGATAGACACGCCCATTGACTTTAGAATGGCTGTGAGAGGACAGGGTGGAAGGAAGGTGGTAGAGGAGAGATGATAGGAGGTCACAGAGAGAAGCAGAAGGAGCCAAGCAAGCAGCAAAATGATCGGAACTGTTAGAAGTCACTACGTATGAAGAGTGAAAATGTGGATGTTGAAAGCACAGAAGTAGAGTTAACCCTAACCCCAACCCCCTCATCCTTCAGGGGCAGAGAAATAACATATGAGGTTAGAAGATGAGCCAGGTTTTTCCAGCATGTCCATACATTTGGGTGGGGTGGAAAACAGCCTGATATATTTATTTGTTTATTTGTTTATCACCCCGGCCACTGAAGGGCAGAGGAGTTTTGTGTTTGAGTCAATTTGTTGACTGACTCTCTGTTTGTTTGTTTGTTTGTCAGCAGGTTTACACAAAAACCACTGGATCAATTTCCATAACATTTTCAGGAAAGGTGCAAAATGGTCCAGAATAATCAATGTATCATTCATTCATTCATTTTTCAAACTAAAACCAACAATAAGACGATGAAACAACAACTTGTTTCTTCATTATTTGTTTCCAAAACCAAAATGAAGAAAGGATAACGATGCGTTTTTTTCACTTTTCATTTTTTGTGCTTAAGTGAATAATGGAAAAACAGATAATGGCTGTTTTTCGTTTTACTCAATTTTGACCTGAAGTAAGTTGAGTAAACTGCAAGTGACCTTTGTCCCGCAGTGACAAAAATGGAAAGTCCGTCCTATTTCAGGAATCTAAGAGGGTCACCCTAAGACCTAAAGACGACAGAGAACATATTCCAGGTATGTTCTTTTTTGTTTAAAATAAAGTGATAGACAGGATGTACATATTTTTTTACATGAATTTGTTTCAGGTCAAAATTGGATAAAACGGGAAACGGCCGTTATCCGTTTTTCCATTATTCATTTAAACACAAAAAGGAAAAATGAAAAAAAAACAAAAAAACTCATCGCTATCTGTTTTTTCATTTTGGTTTTCGAAACAAAATCAGAATAGATTCCATTAAATTTTGGTGAATGTAGGTCAAAGGTCAAGGTCATAGTCACTTTGGCAATGATAAAAGAAAGAGCAAATCATGTCAAATGTGTGCAAGGGAGGCGGGGTTTGTTGTGCCGGGCACCACATGTTTATTTATTTATCCTTCTTTGTTGTATTTATTACCCCACTCCAACAAAGGGGAGAGGGGTATGGTATTTGAGTCAGTTTGTTTGTTTGTTTGTAAGCAGCTTTATGCAAAAACTACCAGATCAATTTCTATGAAATTTTCAGGAAAGGTCTGAGGTGGTCCAGATTAAATCCCATTAAATTTGGGTGAATGTCGGTCAAAGGTCACCATCACACAAAATGTGTTTTTGTAATGATAAGAATAAGGGCAAATCAGGTCAAATGTGTGCAAGTGGGATGGGCAACAAGAAACATTTGTTTCTTATTGGAACTTCTAATTCCTACTTTTTTATTAATTTTATGTTTTTGTGTGAGGGATGTACACACACAGAATTCCTCAGAATTGTAAATTAAAGTATGATTCGTAAATATAATTTCTAGTTAAATATACAATCTACTGACATACCCATCAAAATAGAAGTCTGTGACTAATTTAGGAACATCTAAAATGTGTTACAGGACATTAATGTGTTGCACTTGACATAATGTAATATGATACTGAATGTATCTGGGATTTCACAGATATATTATTACTGATGTTCTGACTTGACTAATTTCTATAACAGGTTTATTTACATGAAAAGACAGGGGCCATTTCACACTGAAAGTATGAATCGTCACTGATTTACATCTATGCAAAAAAATCAGCATATATTACAGTGCTGCTATGTGCTTGGCAGTTTTCAGTGAATTCCACCCTTCCTGGATGTTTTAATATTACACACGTTTTCTGTCTCTTTGCACTAGTTTTGCCTCTACAAAAGCCATGCAATCCTTTTTTGGATCCAAGCAATTTTTTAAGTGAATGACTAAGAGCAAATTAAAATGTTTCTCCCTGCCTAACGTCATGTCACTGTCGGTATTTTACATGTTAAAGTGTCACAATACTTCTCCCACTTTGTGCCTCTAATATATTACTATGGCCAGGTTACAGAAATGTGTTTGTTCTCACAGAGAAGTGTCTAACAATCTTTAAACAAACATGACTACTGCAGTTAAGTTGCAGTTTATATTCATGTATGTCCACACTCGTATAATATATAGTGAAGAAGGAATTTGATCAAAAAATCTCTAAGTGGATTTTTGGCAAAATAAAGCACTCTCTATACTGACAAGTGTAGCAAGATGTTGTCTATACTGCACTTAAAAACTATTTACGATGTCAGAGTGAAGTTGACCTTTGACCTTCTGGATATAAAGTGGGGAGCTTAAGTCTCCGCCCCTTATGGGAGGCTCAGAGATTGGAAAATTAATGAATGGTATTCAATGGTAAATAAAATCATATCTAGTTTGTCATGTGCCCTGAATCACACACATGTTGAACCTCATAATAAAAGATAATTATTGATGTGTGTTTCAACTGCTTCTGTTAACCAACGGCTCATTCATTTGTGAGTAAAACCCGTTAATAATTTGGACTACATGCCTGGCGCACATGTGACGTCACCACAGACTCCACACCACAGCTGAGCGGAGTGTGACGTCACATACATGACGCATTGTAGCCTCTTACTAAGCCCACATATTTGCATCACACCAAAAACGGGTGGTCTGCCTATGTCACATCAAATATTTTGGTAACATTTTATAATACCTACACACTATGTATTAACCATTTATTACCCATTTATAAATGGGTTGTTCATTATGTATTAACCATTTGTTACCTATTAATGTCTTGGTTCATACTAGTGTAAATGTAAAATTAGATTATTTTTAACCCACAGGTTCAGTGTTTACAACTGTTTCTTTGTTTACCTGTAAAGCACATATACAAACACTGCACCTGTTGGTTAAAAATAATCTAATTTTACATTTATCTTTGGAAGACACTAGTATGAACCTTTACAAGACATTTGCAAATAGGTAACAAATGGTTAATACATAATGGGTAATAAATGGCTAATATATAGTCAACTGTGTGTAGGTATTATAAAGTGTTACCAATATTAACTGCTATCATATGTGAATTTCAAAACGCTTGTCAAACGGAATCAAAATTTAGCTTGACTCGCCCCATTCACTCCCATTCAATTTTTTTGCGAGCTAAGCACCCATGGACCAGAAGTAGAAGGGCGTGACTTAGCCTCTCCATACCATCACATTATCAGTGTATCCAAATGCAAATGTGTGAAATTCTTTTACCATCTAGAAATGAATTACTGAGAGATGACTAAACATATCTGTTGTAGGATAACAGCCAAAATGTGATAATTTCAGCCTTTTTTTGTTCCAAATTTGAAGAAATTAAATCGAAATGGTCCACTTCAGCTCTTTTTAAGCTATTTCCAGATCATCTCGATTGAAATAATAACCTAGAAGGAAGGCCCGCTTCTATTTTTTTTAGATGACTTGTAATTGAGTCATAATCTAAACAGTTCAAACAGTGGAGGTGTCACCTGTAAATGGTGCTTTGCTCCTTGGCTACGACAGCCTGAAGGTCGGTGAGTTGAAGGAAGCAGTCGTGGAAGTAGTGCAGGTGAAGGATACACACCAGCAGGAAAGATGTAGGGATTAGGATCCTTGTGAAGAGCTCAGCCAAAGTAAACTGTTCCAAACCCAGGTCTGTTAAGCTGGACAAACAGAAAACACATGATTTCAACCAGAAAATGTACTGTAAAAACAGGGTTAAATATTTCCATTTCTATGTTATACTAACATGCACATAAATACAAAGTCCACATCTGAGAATCAAACATATGAACTAAATCGGAATCAGTCCATTTTTTACATTTTAGTTGAGAATATTTATATTCATGCAATTTCAGGGAGTGTTTATGAGTATGGAAACTCATCCTGTCTTTGGAATATAATATTTATTATTTTATTTTGTGGTTTTAACCCCAGAGAGGTGTATCTTCTGTATTCTGTTGCTTGTTTGTCTGTTATGTAAGTGTCTTTGAGTGTCCAAAGAAGCACTAAAAAAAGATTATGAGGTAGGATAAAAATTATTTAAACATCACAGAGAAGATACTGTACTCGGCAAACAAAGAGAAAAACAGATTGTTGTAAAATAAATGAATGACTAAAGTTAAAATTTGAACAGCATATACTCCAACTAGAGTTATTAAAATTAAATTAATTAAAAATGATCTATACTGGAAATGCAGGCTAGAACATGGTACATATATACACGCCATGTGGGAATGTCCTCAGGTTTTCGGTCTATGGGAAAATGTTCTGGAATTGGTTTGTTTACTTCCATTATCACCATGGCTCTGTCTGCTCAGGGACAGAACAACAGTACAACATTTAAATCCATTTAAATACAGAATATTAAAATCTTGGACTATAGAAATGTGATGGAAATGACTGCATATGAAAAACTGATGATGATATTGAATGGTGGAAATTAAGCTGTTAATGAACAATGGGAGAGTTTTGGTGGGGTTTTTTTAGAGATTTTTTTGTGTGTAAAGAACTTTAATGTGAATTCTAACATATTAATATTTACATGTGACAATGAACATGATGATGGACAAAACCAGCTATATGTTGGACCCTCTCAAGTTTTCTTTGGACAATTTGTGACACACATTGTCTGCTGAAAAACCTGCCCTTTTATTTTTATTGTTTTGTATGTTTGTTAATGTTTAAAAAAATGAAGAAAAAAAAACAATAAAAATATGAATTATGCTATTTTAGGCACAATCAAAGAAAGTTTAGAGGGAAGTAATAAAAAAAATACCTCTTTCGAATTTTACTAAGCAGACATTAAATGGATCATTATCAAGTGGTTAAAACCTGAAGCTCTCACATATAATACCTGGACTGAGAAAGTGAGAGCAATTTATGACATGGAACAAATTACTTTTGTACTTGTACATCTGGTTATACATTATAACTATGATTGAATGAGTTTATATCATCTACGTAAGTCCATTTGTGCACTGTTCTGATTTGAAGTTTGTGAACAGGGGAAGGTGTTGACCTTTACTACATCTCTTTGTCCCACTCCTTTTTGAGCAGAGACATTCATTTAAATGGTTGACCTTGCATGTATTCTTTTGGGATTCTTTGTGTTGTCGGATACTGCTGTAGGCAAGTTACTTCTGTTGTTTAATTACTTGCTCGAAATTCAGAAAGAAATATTTACGAAAAGATGGCGCCCCATGATGAACCTATTATGGGAATAAGTATACATATATGGATACTATACACTGTATATATATATATATATATATATATATATATATATTTATTTATTTTATTTTTTTTATACACCTGTCCAACTGCTCGTTAATGCAAATTTCAATATCAGCCAGTCACATAGCAGCAACTCAATGCATTTAGGCATGTAGTCATGGTTAAGACGACCTGCTGCAGTTCATCAGAATGGGGATGTGGTTGTTGTTGGTGTTGTTGGTGCCAGAGTATTTCAGAAACTGCTGATATAAACTGTTTTGTTTATTTATATGAACAAAACTAAATTAAAATTAAGTTCTCAAAAACAAAAAAGTGAATAATAAAAAACATTTGAACAGTCCAGTCACTTTCTCTTGCGCTGCTTTCAGTGAGTGTGTTTCTTTTACTGTCCCTCTTTCGTGCTCACCTCTCGTTATTCATGTTCAACATTCTGGACCAGAACGACGGTGAGTTTTCAAACTGAAATGTGTAGACCAGGGTGAGGACCAGCATTGTGTACATGACCACTGCCATCCAGAAGTACTTCAGGATCCTTCGCCACCACTCGTAGTGAACCTAGGCAACAGTAAAATCTGACTGTAACTTATGATTGTATTAAGTGTGGTTTACAGGTTATGAAATGACTGTAACAGCTGTAATGCATTAAATGAAACAGTACACAGAGGACATTTGGATTTAGAGTGACTGCTTTGTTTTACTGCGATTGGGGTTATAAAACAGTCAAGAATACACTGGATTATGAGCATGAAGTACACAAACTTTATGACACTACTAAAATCGTCAGCACCTTCTGTCTTTAACAAATTGAAATTGGATGCTCGACAGCACCCTTCTCATACTAGTCTAGAACATAACACTGGAAATCTATATTTTAAATAACATTTTATAATTTCATGTTTCAAGAAATGGACTCAAAAGTTATTAAAAACCCACTTCATTATAAATATATATATATATATATATATATATATATATATATATATATATATATACACATGTACACATGTACACAGATACACATGTATACATACATATATATATATATATATATATATATATATATATATATATATATATATATATATATATATATATATACACATACATATATATACTATATATACATATATATAACACAGGAAAGATCAAGTATTTTTGAACCTAGTCAAAAACAATTAAGCACATGTGTTTGACTGAATTAATGAAGTTTTCCTGTATTTTCAGATATTTACTCACATACATTTCATACAGTATAAAGGAATGATGCCCTGGGAGTCAGTTTCTTTGTTATTTTAAACTTATCCAAATTTTTTTTTGACAAAACATTCAAACAGATTCAACACAGAACATACGTTTCAGCATCATCCTTCTTATATCTGAAATGATTAAAGAAAATTAATAATAAAAAGTAAATAAATAAATAAAAATGTACAAATAAAATAAAAATGAATGAATAAATCAAAAAGACAAATAAAAAATAAATCCAAATGAATAAAAACAAAAAAGAAATAAATCAGATTAAATAAATACATTTTTAAAAATATATGTATATATACATATATAGACAAATAAAAATAATTGCAGGACCTGTGATGTGACTACTGCGCACACGTACATTACAATGTCGATGCTCAAACAATACATTGTGCCGTTCTAGCTCATATCATATAATAAAATAAAACCTACAAGTATATAAATAAAGAATATTATTTCTTTACATATAAATGTGAAAAGGAAGGCACGCAGAGAAAGCAAAACAAAAAGTGATAAAACCATTATGCTATGTATTTAAGTCTAACTTATACTGCACTGCTAAACTTCCAGAAGCTTCCTCTGTTTTTGCAGGTAAATATCAGTTCTTTTTTTAACATAGCGTTCCAGATGTTTTCACATAGGAATAGAAGGGGGGGTCTGGGAATCAGAGTTTACAGTCACTTTACCTGGTACAGCGCCACACAGGAGAGGAACATCATCATGTAGATGATCTTGTACATGACGATGGTTCCTTCAAAGCTGACAAAGAAGAACATGCCCCCGCAGATGTAGATCCAGTATTTCACCAGCACAGCCATCACCATTTTTCCCAGAACCTGCATGGTGTCCTCCTCCCCTTCTTTCTCAGAGTCCTCTTCCTCTATAAAATACAACAACAATCACAAAACCTGACACTAACTCACCATTGTTCCTACATTTCTGAATCCAGTGCCCTGGCTTTACCTTTCTTCTTTTGATCTTCAACATGAACGTCTGAGAGGCCAGCGTTGTCATCCTTTTCTTTTTCGCGTTTCTCTGTGAGTGTTTGTCTCAGCAGCAGCCAGAAGCTTAACAGACATAGAATCTACACAGGATAGAAAGAAATGTTTATAGAACAAAACAAATCATTGCACGCACTTAGAACCTTTAGGTTGCCTTAGTAGCTTGGCTAGAATGCACATAAATCAGTAAAATATTCATATAAATTAAATAGTCTAAACTTTCCAGCGTTTGTTTCTTTCATCTGGCACATGGACAAACTTTTGCAATAATTTGTAAAACAGAACTTAAACTAAAATAGAAGAAGACCTTTACTTTCTCACAAAGGGAGAACGCATTCAATCACATGAGTGTTTCTCACATCACCTTTAACCCTTGTGCGGTCCTTCGTAAAAGGCACACTGGCTGTGTCCTACAATCGGGTCTTAAAAACCCAGATTCCAAAGTTCAGTTCCATAGACTCATCACCCCACCCCCCAAGGATATTTTACTGTTTTCAGTAGTAAGCAATGGCATCCTACAGTACGTATAAAAAGGTACATTTGTGAGCCACCGGGTCTCCTTGACCCGAAGGACCGCACAAGGGTTAAACTACACAGCAAATATGGGAGTGTTAAATACTCTGTGTCAGTGTTAAATAGAGAGTGTTGGTGTTGTATTAACACCACATTGAAAAACAACACCTGGTGCTTTTGTTAAATTCCTGTTGTTAAATCAGGGTGTTGTTAACATTGGTGTCGATCAAATCACGTCCTTACATAAGAGTTCTAGAATGTTTGACGGATTGAAATTTTTTTTTCCAGGCTGCCCATCGCCATTTTGTTTTTCACAAGAGCTGCTGAAATTCCTCAGTCTTATAGAACCCCTTTGGGGCCATAGGGAGTGGCACAAAAAACAAAAAAAAATTGGGTCAAGTATTATGATACTTTTGCAAAATAATTGTTGGGATGGTTCCATCATGACTCTACGTAGCATGTTTGCTGTTCTATTTACTCGGAGCAATGCATTTTTTGCAATATTGCTCTCTTCTCCCTCTACATACCACGAATATATCACCATGGTAACCTGTTGAGTGTTAAGTGGTTCCTGTTTTTAACAACAAATAGTGTTAATGTGTAATCCATCCATCCGTTAACAGTATAATGCATCCAAGAGTACAATAATTTATATTTATGTGTATATTGTATATATATTTATATTTAAAAAAAACAATAACAACCATATATTGTAGATGGATTTATTTACTATTATTAATTATTAATTATTATTACTGTGCTTTAAACTGCTGTAAACCTGGAATTTCCCCTAGTGGGACTAATCAAGGGAGGTCTTATCTTAAAGGTGTCATTCCGCTGAAAACCACTTTTCCACGCTCCTTTTGGAATCTGATGGGTCACCTCGAGTTACCAACACAGTGGTTCATCACCTCCACTGGCTGCATACCGCACTCACAGAAAACAACAAGAGGAACCAGGGACCCAGAAAAAGCCGGTCCATCTGACGTCAGATGGACTTTAGCGTCACCCATGTGTGGTTAAGCCTGTCCCCCATTGCAGCGAATCTGAAGTAGCATTAGCATTAGCATCTACAAGAGAAGACAGCGCCACAGTAGCTGCTGCACAAACTGGAAAAAAATGTTGAATCAAACGGGTTCATGTGTTCTCTGTGGAAATAAAGCCTAGTTTTTTTCCTGCACGTTTTCAGAACAAGTGACGGCACGAAACCTAGCTGGATGCTACTCTGGTAAAGGTAAACACACGTAGAGCAAGAGGGGAGAGGGAAGTGTTCCTTCACGTATTCTGAGCCAATCAGAGACGCCTCGTCACTGCATCATGGACATGTATGAGGAAGTACCAGTAAACTCTGTTGTTCGACCTCAAGTCATTTTTCTACCGTGAAAAAACAGCTGGAAACAAACAATCTGCACGTTTTTTTTAAATAGAACCAACACACAATGTATTCAATAACAATGGAGAACACAGTAATATTAATGATATAACCATGGAATGACACCTTTAAACCAAGAAACTCTTTTACATTTTTAACACTTTCAAAAGTGTTACACTGCAAAGTGTGGACACATTGATAGGTGTTACATTTAACACCATGAGTGTTAAATTAACACTGGCATATTTGCTCTGTAAATATCAGTTTACATGCAGAGATTTATTGGAGACACAAATGAAAGACATTGTCGTGATGAAGCATTTGTGTGTTAGAATGTTCGTGTAAACTTCCAAACCTTTGATGAAAGTGAGTGAAAAGGGTTTTTCTTTTCCACAAAGAATCCTGAGACAACAGTCATGCCCTCAAAACTCCAAATGTACTGCAGAACTATGAGCAGATTGCCGTAGGCCACCAAGAAGGGAGATGAGAGCATGGCGTAACGCCTCCGGTCCCTCACCATCCACAGCACACAAGACCACATGAGGAAGACAAACGTCAGCCAGCTGACGTACGTGATGCTCCAGGCCTGAGGAGGAAAAAAGGCACCAAAAAGTTAAACAAATGCTTGATGGATGACCAAAAAAAAGCATGTGAACAGATGAGTTTACATGAAGTGCTCACAGTTTTAGCTTTTGCTGTTTTAGCTTAGCTGTGACTAACTTTATTTACAGGCTAATGGCAACAGGATCACATTTTTTACCAGTACATGTCATTCGTTAGTTTTTTTTCAGTCTTGTCAGAAATGAAAAAAAAAAAAACAAAACTTTGTACATAGTTGTTGTCAACAGCACATTTAACAGATTACAGTAGATTTGTATGTTACCAACTCTAAAACAATCAAGTAACTTTTACTTTTGTTTGTACAACTTTGATTCATCCAGGAACATTTGACTAAGAACAGATGCTTTTCCATTTACAGCTTGAAACATATTCATTTAAAGAGGCTGCACAGTCCCACCTGTTTACTAAACCCACAGGCACTTTTCCAGCAGGTTTCAACTCATTATTGTTGGTAAAAAAAAAAAAAAATGCTCATTTTTTTATTTCACATTATATCAATAAATATAAACACAGAATTTATATTGGAATCAAACAGTCACATTCAAACAGCAGCGTTTTAACCACAGATTTTTGGCTTTTACGTTCACAGTCACATCGTTAACTCCAAACACTAAGTAGCCGCTTCTTCCAAAGGTTTGTTTATGTTAGTTTTTCATTTCATAAACAAAAGTAACCATGACAAATTTAGCATAATCCTGCTCCTGTAACTTGTAGGTTATAGCAGGTGTGGGCTACGTTACTCACCATCATAGCTATGAGAGCACAGATATAGCTCTGTTTCATGATGAAGTGGAAGGCCTTGACCATAGCACCCACTCCTCTTTTCTTCATCCCCTCCTCTTCTCCTTCATCACTCTTCTCCTCTCCTTCCTCTAAAGCTGGCTCCTCCGTTGGCAAACACACCTCATACACACACTCACGCTTCTTCTCTGGTTAAACACAGAAAGCACATCTTCATTAAAATGCACTTCTTTTTGGGGGGGGGGCACTCGAAATCATTCAGTGGCTTAAAAATATACATATTTAAGTCTAACGTATACATCAGAGGTGTAAAAATATGTGGCCCGGGGGCCAAATTTGGGCCTCCAAAGGGTCCAATCTGGTCCCTGGGATGAGTTTGTCAAATGCAAAAATGACGCTGAAGATATAAATCATTTCAGTTCTGGTTCCACATACAGACCAACTTAATCTCAACTGGGTCAGATCAGTAAAATGCTCTCATATTAACATATAAATACTCACAACTCCAAATGTTTCTCTTTGTAAATGTAAAACTGTTTATGTCATTTTATTGTATTTACACTAAAATGATCATTTCACAAAAATATAAGTAACCAGAGCAAATATTAAATGTGTGAAGGGCAAGTATATCAGTATTCTGTCTGTTTTTAAATGTTTTATGTATGTTTAGTCGACCTACTGTGATCTGTAAAGTGTAATTTACATGTGTAAATGATAAACTGAGACATAATATTGTTAAAACTGCACATAGTTGTATTAAGAAATTTCAGTTTGTTCAAGTTATTCAAATTGTTTTAAAGGATGAACACATTTTCATCACATAACTTTATTTTTTTTACTCTAAAACACAGAGAAATTTGGAGTTGACATTATTTTTATATTATTTCAGTGGCCTGGCCCTTTGCAAATTAAATGTGGCTTAATGTGGCCCCTGAATTGAAATTAGAAACCCCAGGTCTACATACTGTAATAATTAGTTTAGCATTCACTTTAAGTAAAACTAGAAGATTTCAGTTCAGTTCAGTTTTATTTCAAGCACACAATAATCATCAAAACATCATTGAAAATGGTCAACAATTGTTTTTCTTGTACTCGAAAAGGAGTGGGAACCCCATTTTACAAACTAAAATCCAAATAGATACTGCATTAACACACTATGTAATTTCTTTTGGCCTTTATATCATTACCACAAAACATCCATAAACATTTATATACACATTATTTATAATTCACCTCATACAATCTGATATGATTAACTAAAGTACTAGTCGTAGTAAAGCATTTATTTGTAGTGAAAGTACATTCACTTTCACAACAAATCAATTACATAAACAATAATTAATAGATATGATCCAGAGATAAATACATATATATCCTAACCATGATCGTTTTAATGCAATATAAAACTACCTTATACCTTATACCTAAATATTCACATAATATTCTATATTTTATTATTATACTAGTTTATACATCCTTTTAAATAAACTAATTGAAAATGACTTTTTTAGATTCTGATCCAGATTATTCCACAGATGTACCCCCCTAAAAGAGATACACTGACTTCTTGAATTAGTTCTACACTTCATTTTCCTATAAATTTCAGTTATAATTAATGAGTTATAATTAAGTTAGAATCACTAATTCTCAGCTGAAACATCTGTTGTAAACTGTAGGGAAGCATGTGGTCATGAGCTTTATACATTATAATAAGAGTATTAAGGTCCACAATAACATGTCGTTTTAGAGCATTTAATTTAATAAATAAAAGATTACTTATTTATTGTTTATTTAAGATGTTAAATAGTTGAGCTGTACCATCGCAGGCGTGGTCCATTTTATACTGAGGAGTTGCATACAGGTCCAGACAGACGGGTCCATTCTCAGTTGTCACAAAGTCAAATGAAGTCCCATTTGAAGTGGGAACAGCCTGTAGATCATTATCAGAAAGTAGAAAAACCACAGATTTATTATGAGTGTGAGAAACCATCATGTTTTAGGGTCACTATATTATGCAGGAATCTGCCCCACAAAAGACAATATGAGCAACTGACTGTGTTTGTTTAAAGGATTTACTGTAGCTTTTGTTCTTCTTTCTCTATGTTTATGGCTTTTATAAAAGAGACAATCCAACAACTACTCAGTTACTACACTTTGGCTTTGCAGGGCAGTAGAAGGATGGTTGTACTTTTCACACTGCACAGTTTTGTAAAACAACTGTCTAACACTTTTGGTTGAGGTAACCCTTATGAAACAAAAATATATGGCAATATATTGAAAAATAGAATGCATTATATTCAAAAATATATTCCCATATATGGGAAAAGTAGTGCATATATTTTCCAATATACTGTAATATATTTATATTTGATCATATATTGACAAATATAAAACATATATTGCACTGAAGACAAAAGCTGCCCTATATTTTAGTTTTATTGAAACTCAATTTCTTTCCACAAATATTGTAGTATATTACTAAATATATGATTACATATATTTAGTAATATACTTCACAAAATATGTGTGCATATATATATATATATTAACAGAGGTGTTAAAAGTACTCACATTATGTTCTTAAGTAGAAGCTACTGGTATGATAAAATACTGTGGTAAAAGTAGAAGTACTGCTTCAACTCCTTTACTTAAGTAAAGGCAAAAATCTCAAATGTAATAAAGTAAAACAGTAAAACTGCATTTTTTTTGTTGCCATTAAAGTAATAATACTTATTTAATCAGGAAAAATCTGAAAGGTTTCAAAAGCAGCAAAATTAAACCCTTTAAAAGTGAGTTACTGTGTTGAAATTGTGTTTGATCAGGTCACAGTTACTCAGTTTTGTGGGTATGGACAGGAAATTTAGAAAAAATGGGGGGGAAAAAAATCACAATTGAGATAAAAAAGTCATCATGATATTTTTTTTTTTTAAAGTATGAGATTAAAAATGCATAATTTCAAGAGTCTATTCTGAGAATGTGAAGAGTATAAAGTACAGTTATTTATGCAAAAATGTAGGGAGTAAAAGTAAAAATTTGCCAGAAAAATAAATACTCAAGTAAAGTAAAGATACATAAAAAAGTACAGTAATGAAGTACTTTTACTTAGTTACAGTACTTTCTACCTCTGATTATTAGTTGTATTACTAAATATATATTAACGTACATGAATACATATATTGTCAAATGTCTCAATATATGGAAAGCAGCAATGCCTTATGTATGTTTAACTATATTGTAATATATATTCAACATTAATGATTGTTGTACAGCACAAGTACAATCGTCAGTGAACTCAGATGACCTTTAAATGTCTCCATTAATGTTTGACAATTGAAAAATGATCGTCTTCAACAGAAGTTAAGGATGGTGCAGTGTGAGAAGTACTTCTGCAGTCCTATCTGAAGGTTGATGGGAACAAAATGCAGTTAAGACATAACCAGAGCAGCCCCCACCTCAGTTGTACTGATGCCGTCCTGGGTGGAGAGGAGCTAGGACGAGAAAAGAGCATAGAAGGCAAGGTGTGTTATCGATGAGCTCCTGAAGTCAAAGGCCTCCGTGTTCTTTATAGTCACTGATAAGCAGGAACAAAGCCCAACAGCACTACTCTGTAAATCGAGCCCATCACTCATCTGGCCTGCACGCCCTAAAAGCTTTTAAACCTCAGGAGGTGGCGAGTAGAGACAGACTACGGACCTTGATATCGGAACAAGGTCAGCATGTGTGTGTGTGTGTGTGTGTGTGTGTGTGTGTGTGTGTGAATCTACAATTGAAATCTTTCCAGGGATGAGGTCTAGGAAGATGGAGTAAATCATGATCTAATCTTGTGAAAACAATCGACGACTATAGACTGGATTATTAGCTGAACAAAGAATCATCATTTCCTGGATTTTTAACTATTATTAATTATCTTTAGTAGAGCTGCACAATATGTAGTTTGAGCATCGACATCACAGTAGACTGTACGTGATCCTACAATTATATTATTTTCTATTCTTTATTTATTTGTATGCATTTGTAAATATTTTTACATGTATTTATTTTAATATATATATTTGTAATTTTTATTTATTCACATTGTTTTCTTTTTTCATTAACGTCTTTTTTTATTTGTCTTTTTTAATTAATTTATTAATTAATTAATGACATTTTTTTAAGTTAAAAAAATATATTTATTTATTTTTAATCATCAATTGATGATACTGAAACGTATGCTCTGTGGTTGTTGTTTTGTGATTTTGATGTCAACTATATATATATATATATATATATATATATATATGTATGTATGTATGTATTCCCAATCATGTAAAAATTGAGCCAAAATGATTTTTCCTCAGGATAATCCCTGTTAAGTTTTCATTTCATTATGTAGTAAGTTATTACATTTTCAGAAGATTATTACAAAATGCACTTGCAACTTTTTTACTCTCGAGAAAATGTTATAACATTGTGCATTACATAATAATTGTAAAGCATAGTTTATTTGTTTGTTAATTGTATTTTACTTTAATTTGGGCATGAATTTTAGGCAGAATTTGCCAGAAAACCCCCTTGGGGCTTAAGAGGTTAAACAACACAAGTGTAATTTATCCACTGACCTTCATTTTAAACAAATATGAAATTGCCTCAAAAAACTAAATTTCTATTTCCAAAATATTTCCATAATTTCTAATCTAATCTAATTTCTAATCTAATTATCAGCCAAGACATAAACCCTTTGGAATGTTTCCTAAACAGCTCCTTGAGTTTTAATACCACACCACCAAAGCACCTGCTGCTGCAAAATTGAATAAATTATTACATAATGTGGCAAAATTTATTACAAAATTAAATTAAAAAGTTATTATATTTTGGACGTTTATTACATAAATGCAGTTTAACAGCTGACGACAGTCTACAACAATACTGACTATTGTTTCACATGTTTGTTTTTAATGTTGTTTAATTATTATTCTATTTGAATCTTATTTGAGTTTGTTGAAAGACATTAAGTATCTTAGACAGAAAAAAAACTAAACAGATCTATGTGACATTTTCCACATTTCCCATGCCCTAAAAACTCCTCTGTAATTTATTCCATGTGACTGCACAAACATTTTTTTTTCCTGAACAGGGTCTAGCATGTGATGGAGGTAACTGCTTTAGAAGGACATTAGTTTTCATATGGAAACATCCAAACACTGT
Source organism: Siphamia tubifer (assembly GCA_020466265.1). Taxonomy (NCBI): domain Eukaryota; kingdom Metazoa; phylum Chordata; class Actinopteri; order Kurtiformes; family Apogonidae; genus Siphamia; species Siphamia tubifer. Next base: position 38,610,417 of record CM035799.1, on the reverse strand, counting down.
CTTTAACATCACACTCATTGGCACAGTATCAACATTAGAACATTATTCTTTCCTCCTCAGTATTAACTTACATCTAAGATAAGACCGTGGTTACATTATATTGTATTATCTATTGATAGCCTGCAATTATTAATAGTACAGGCTATATTTAATGACTATTATTTTAACACACAAGGTTAAAGTAAATGTTTACTCCTGCTGACAACTTGATGGCTAGATTAAAGATGAAAAATGGAAACATGTTGCTGTTTTACAGTAACTACCATGGGTGAACTAACATTAACTGACATTAGAGTTCATCACTGAGGACCCCTCCCATCCCCTCCATCACTCCTTCATGCTGCTGCCATCATGCAGATGCTACAGAACCCCCCCCCCCTGGACAAGAAGAACATTCACAAGAAATCATTCATCAAATATCTGCACTGTGTTTTTAGAGTTTTTATTATTTTATTTCATTTTTTAATGTCTATTAATTGTGGCAATGTGTTTTTAGTGGGGAGGGTGTTTGTTGTGAGAAGCCATGACAAAGGAAAATGTCACTTTTTTATGTGGAACAGACAATAAAGCTATCCATCCATCTATCTATCTATCTATCTATCTATCTATCTATCTATCTATCTATCTATCTATCTATCTATCTAGAGCTCACAGTATATTGTTTGAGCATCGATATTTTATTCCATTTATTTTTATCCATTCATTCACTCATATATTTATTTATTTATTCATTGACTTTTTGTATTTAATTTTTATTTATTTAATTATTACTATAAGATTAATATATATATATATATATATATATATATATATATATATATATATATATATATATATATATATATATATATATATATTCTATGTCGACCCCTAATCTGTTTGACTATTAGTGTCAGCACCACACAGCTGTTATAAACTCCATATTGCGGGGTTAAGCAAGGGATAATGTATTCCCCACGAAATATTCTCCGACGGGGTTGAACAGCGCACAGACACCGAAAGGCAGTGGGGTGTTGTTCCGCCCCGACGGGGAATATTTTTGATAGTAACTCATGGGGAAGGCATTATCCCACTTATTCTACAGGTTATTACAGCTTATTAGTGCTACTACTCTAACAGACTGGATAAAATAGCCGTTACAACGTAGTGAATATTTACTTTAAAAGTGGCCGAACTACCTGCGGAGTGATATGGCAACGTGAACCTGAAGTGACAAAACCCGTTGCCATGGGCAGCGGGCGTTAATGGCGCAGCGGGCGGTTATCGAAAAAAATCTGCCTGCTGAAGGCTGGGAATGTAACTCAAAGTGAACGGGAGCTGTCGCAACGTTCTAGAAAGAAGTAGAATTTAAAAAATTTTTAAAAATCGCAATATCAGTTTTTTTCTAAGATCGTGCAGCCCTAATTGACATTTTATTTTATTTTGGTAGAACATCTTAGCTCAGAGGTTTTCATTTTAAAACAAGATAATTTCAGAATAGTTAGTTTATTAACCCAAAAAACACAAACATCCACTCGTCTAAATGGTTTCATATATGTTGAGTCATTAATCCTATAGAAACACATGTAAATAAATGGTGCAAAATGCAGTTTGTCATGTTTTCATGGTCAACAGATGTGACCTGTACAAACACTGTCATCTTCTGCAAAACTGCTTCATCAATAAAACCCTTGGAGTTTGATAAATGACAGTGAATGAACACATGTTGATGGTTTATGTTGATGATATATTTTGTTGGAAACCTCACTTTGCCCTCAGTTTCCTCTGTTTTTGATAAATAACAACCTTTGCATTTGCTCTGAGCTTTTATGAATATCTGCATGACCAGTGAATTAATACAAAAATAATAGAAAAATACAATACATCTCTACTTAGGAAATTCATTCATTCCAGAAGTGTTTTCGTAATGTGAATTTTTCACAAACAAAGTCGCATTTTACATGTAAAAGGCCTGATCCGTTCCAAGGCCCCCAGTACTACCCCTCAAAACCTTTAAAATTATTTTAAAAATTACCAATTTTGTATGAAATATAATTCATTTGGGAAGTAATAAAGTTATCTGTTAAAAAGGTACTGATGTGAACATACAGCGTGTGTGAACAATGAAAACACTAGTAACTGGATGGAACTGTACGTCTGTGAGCGGCTACACAGCCCTCTGACCTTTACTATCTGAACAAGTGGTGCCTGTTCAAACCCCACTCCCCCAATAGAGGTCAAAGGTGATGACATCATTTTAAAGCCCATGCCAGGTTCCTATCTGTCAACAACAGTAACTAAGTATCTATCTCCATTGGTTTTTCTGTTATCGTCTATTTGAGGTTTTTAGATTTTGACCCAGTGACCTTTGACCTCTTGGGTCGACAATAGGTCAAAATCTACGCAGACAAGATGCCGAATTGAAAAACCAGCATTCTGGTGCTGATTGGAAGACTGTCAAATGAATACTTCAAAGGTTATATCCACAATTAAGTTTTGACCTTTGACCTTTATTGTGACCTTTGACGTCGAGTCTTCAAATTTCAAGGTTCTGACGCCAATGCACATCAATAGTGAGTTAAAAAAAAGCTGTATGTTAAATTGAATATATAGGAATGAAAAGGGAATTCCCGATTTGCCTTATCTCTGATCATGACGGAAACACATTTTTGGTGACCGTGACCTTTGACCTACATTCAATGGGATCTATTCTGGACCTCCTTGCACCTTTCCTGAAAATGTCATAGTTTTTGCCTGCTTACAAACAAACAAACAAACAGACAGAGAGACAGACTCAAACACAACACCCCTCTTCCCTTCAGGGGGCGGAGTTAAAATAAGATAATGACAAAAACTTTCTTCAGGTTCCCATAGCGACCATTCTGTCCATCGTAAACAGACAAACGTTTCCCGTCACTGCTTCATGCATTGTTTAGTCGTCAGCAGCATTTCATAACAATTCCACATATTCTTGTATTAACCTCGACTTACATTTTTCTCATCTGTGCCCTGTTGTGATTTCCACCACAGATGCCTCTTCCTTTCAGCTGAGTTATTTGTTCCGTTTCCGACCAGCTCCTCCTCCTCACACATATCTCCATCCTTGTCGTCCTGTAAAAACACAGATAGAGGCAAAGGCTGATACACATCTTTCCCACTGGACTCTGAGGTCACTCCACTATTGTCCAAAACACCAGTGATACTTTCAAGAATCACAGTAGAAGTCAGTATCATTACATAGTGTTAGTGTAGAAGTGAGTGAGAGTATATATGTATATGTGTACATATGTATTTAGGTACTGTATATGAGTCAGAGGTGTTAAAAAAACTCACATTATGTACTTCAGTAGACGTACAGCTACTCTAGTAAAAGTAGAAGTACTGATTCAACTCCTCTACTTAAGTAAAAGTAAAAAAAAAAAAAAAAAAGTAAATTTTCTCAATTGTAATAAAGTACAAAAGTAAAAAATAAAACTTTTTTTTTTTTGCCATGAACGCAATAATACTTATTTAACCAGGGAAAATCTGAAAAGTATTGAAATTAAAGCCTTTAAAAGTGAGTTACTGTGTTGAAATTGTGTTTGATCAGGTCACAGTTACTTAGTTTTGTGGTATTGGACAGGAAAATTAGGAAAAATTGAAGAAAAAAAAAAAGTCACAATTGAGTTAAAAATTCCATCATGAGATTTAAAATAAGTTAGAAATATGAGATAAAAAATACATAATTTTCATATAAAATGTTACAATTGTGAGATAAAAAGTCAAAATTATCAGATAAAAAGACAAAATTGTGAAATAAAGAGTCAAAATGATCAGATCAAAAGTGGGAGATAATAGTAAAAATAAATACTCTAGTAAAAGTAAATGTACTGATTCAACTCCTCTACTTAAGTAAAAGTAAAAAGACATTTTCTCAATTGTAATAAAGTACAAAAGTAAAAAATAAAACTACATTTTTTTTTGCCATGAACACAATAATACTTATTTAAACAGGAAAACTCTGAAAAGTTGCAAAAGTATTGAAATTAAAGCCTTTAAAAGTGAGTTACTGTGTTGAAATTGTGTTTGATCAGGTCACACTCACTCAGTTTTGTGGGTATTGGACAGGAAATTTAGGAAAAATGGAAAAGTCACAATTGAGATTAAAAAAATTCCATCATGAGATTTAAAAAAAAGTTAGAAATATTTCATATAACATGTTAAAATTATCAGATAAAAAGACAAAATGTCAAAAAGATCAGATTAAAAATCAAAAGTGTGAGATAATAGTCATATAACTATAATATATAAAGTCACAGTTTCTCTCCTCCACTGATTTTCCCTCTGAAGTGACTTATTTTCATACTGTCACATCTGTTTAATTTGAAATGTAATGAGTCTATTCTGAGAATGTAAAGAGTATAAAGTACAGATATTTATACAAAAATGTAGGGAGTAAAAGTAAACAGTTTCCAGAAAAATAATGACTCAAGTAAAGTACAGATACCTAAAAAAAATCTACTTAAGTACAGTAATGAAATACTTGTACTTAGTTACTTTCCACCTGTGGTATGAGTGTATATGAAGGTATAGACGGATGTAAAGATATAGAGCATATAATTTATAAAATGTTTATATGAGTGTACATATGTTATGTTTACAGGTGTATTTGAGTGTTTAGGGTAAAGACATAGTAATATATATTATAGGATATTTTGTATACGAGATATTTTTGTATCATTTTAATAAACCAACCGGAATACATTTATATATTTTTTTTATTTATTTATTTTTTTGTCATTTGTATAATTATTTGGTACAATAGGGATGGGAGATAATATTTTTTTTTTCTTACTTCTGACTACTTCTTTACTTCTTCCCACTCCCTATCGAACTCTTATTTTTTATTTATTCTATTCTTGGTATTTCATCAATTATTGACTTTTGAAAGATCAAATGTTTTTGTGTTTGACATATTTGAAATACTAAACTAAAAGAGTAGGATAACCTTCAAAAAACAAGAATGAAAACCACCAGTATTTATTATCATGGGTTTTTGTTCTGTATTTTAGTTATATTAAGTATAATATTATCTTGGCTCACATAACACCAACTAAACAAAACAATCAGGAATTTTAATATTAAAGTGTGCACTCAAAGCCTGAGTACACTGTAAAAAATGACTAGAGTTATCACCACAAAGTTGTAAAATTACACCCTAAAAAACTAAAAAGTGTTCAATATACATGTTTAAAATGTTAAATCTAAACATTACTCCATAAATATCGTAATGGTTTGCTGTGTTTTTTACAGTATTGTTCCGACAGTGTATTTTCTGTAAAAACAACAGGATTTTTGGACAGTGTACCTACCGTATGTCTGGCATTAGCCTCCTGTGTCTCAATACTTTTTCTCACAAATCTTTCATTTGACTCAACACATCATAAGAAACTATTATCCATTGCAGTTTTTGTAGCAATAAAAACAGTTCATTATTATTTTAGGCCTGGGCTCCAGCCTTCTTTCTAGTGTACTGTTAGATGGGGTTTTTTCTACAGTTATTTCAAAATCCAAACTTATTTCTGGCAAAAACACAAACATTTAACAACACTCCTGACATATTAAAGCAGCACAGATTACACAGAATAGAGCTTTACTATTTAAGGACTACAGAGGTGTTTGTGCAACTGCCATCTGCTCAAACACGAAGCACTGTCTTATTCCTTTGGCTTTATTTTATACAACTGAGGAAAAAAAATAAATTCAAATACATACATATTTAAAACTTGCAAAAAGGACCTGGTGCTTCTAAATATATGTCCTGTTTGGTGAAGATGAGACCCATCATAATGTTTGTAGTTTCTTATTTTCCTTATTGAAACGTTAGCTTAACACTCATCAGACTCCCTCGTATGTTGCGCTTAAAAAATAAATAAATAAATCCACTTCTTAAACTTAACTGTTTACTTGAAAACTTGAATGTTACAAAACTCAAAAGGATATCCACAGTTACAAGCCTTTAAAATTCAAAACAAGAAAAGAAAAAGAGAGAAAGAAAAGGCGAGGTAAAAAAAACAACAACAAACTATTGTGCTCCAATCTCCGTTCTTATTCCTACTGATGTGTCACCATGGCAACCACCCCGTCATGGGTTTGTAAACTTCACAATAAAAGTCCTCATACGTTTTAAATGAAATGTACATATGTAAATGACATTTTAAATATTTTTCAATCATTAAATTATAAACAATATTTATCTTAACTATGAACTTGCATCCTTTTAAATAAAAATTATTCAAACTAAAATAAACTCAATTTAGGCTCCTACAATGTTTATTATTATTATTATTATTATTATTATTATTATTATTATTATTATTATTATTATTATTATTATTATTATTATTATTATTATTATTATTATTATTATTATTATTATTATTATCTTCTAAAGTATAGTAGGTTACATTCTCTCCCTCTCTCCTATCTTTATGGGGACATTGGTGTGTTTATGCAGTCGCACAATGAGGACCTCTGACACAAGTGTTAAATATAAATATAGGTGAAATCTGTGTGAATGATGCAAATTATGTCTCCTATAAACACATAACTTGTTTTTCTGGAAGTCCCCATAAAACATGGAGGAAATATGCAAATTAAAACAAGTATTTTCAAAGTTTTCAAGATATGTTTACTTTTTTTTCAATTTATTTTATTTATTATTATTAGTAGTAGTAGTAGTAGTAGTAGTAGTAGTAGCAGTAGTAGTAGAGGTATTTTATTTAATTGTATTATTTAATTTTGTCAAATTTTTATATTTGTATATTTTAATGTATTTATTCATATATTTATTTTAATGTGGTTACTTTTTCCCTTGTGTGGTCCTTTGGGTCAAAGTAAGCTAGTGGTCCACAAATATGCCTTTTCATTTGCCATTGCTTATTACTGAAAACAGTACGATATCCTTGGGGGGTGGGATGATGAGTCTTTGGAACTGAACTTTGGAATCTGGGTCTTTAAGACCCAATCGTCGGACACAGCCTGTGTGCATTGTACTGAGGAACACACTTAATTTTATTATTGAATTGGAAAAATCCATATTTTTTATATTTTTTAATCTATAATGTTTTCATACATTTTTTTTTTTAATTGTGTTTACACTCACTACTTAATGACTACTTTATCTAGAACTGATGATTACAAAGTTGGTCCTCATGAGACATGGAAACGAGTATGTGAGTGTGAGTGTGTGTGTGTGTGTGTGTGTGTGTGTGTGTGTGTGTGTGTGTGTGTGTGTGTGTGTGTGAGAGAATCAATAATGTATACAGACCTGCAGGTTTACAGGGAAGTATTGACCCCTCTATAAAAACACTAATCTATAAAACCATTACAGGACAAAGAGGCTGAGCTTCAGGCTCAGACTGTGGTCGTACTCTGCACACACTCGCTAATATTCACTCAGACTTCAACAGGGAATTCATTGTCTATCGGGTAAATGTAAAGTCTTCATAAGTATCTGATTGTGTGAGGTATTTGTTTCTAATACGTCTGAATGTGATTTTGTTTAAGATGCTCAAAGCACTTAGAATAGAAAACAATAAAATAACAAAAGAAGAAAAAAAAACACTTAACAACAATGTCCAAACCACTGAGCACAAAACTCACCCATGTGCTTTAAACACATTTAATTTCTGGCAGTGTGTGAATATTTGTCTTAACCAAATGAAAGTCAACTGAGATTCATTTTAATTACAGAACCCACATCTGGGAAATTACTATGTTATGTCTGTTTTGCTACTTACTAAATCCTAGCTTTAAATTACATTTAAATGGACTTGAATAAAGTAATGCAAAGCTCTTTACTGTTGTTTAAATATGTGTTTTTAATCTTGAGTGTGTGTGTGTGTGTGTGTGTGTGTGTGTGTGTGTGTGTGACATGCCATAACTCAATGAATAGTTGAGATATCACCATGAAATTACATAGGCATATACATATAGCTAATGTGCATCAGATGCAATGATCCATTTGAGTAAAGGTCAAAGGTCAAGGTCACAATTAACTAAAAGTTCAAAATCACAGTATTTGTTATGACTCAAGGGGAGGCGGGGCCAAAAGGTTGTGTTTCAAATCCTCTGTATGCAATAGGACGGTACTAGAACCAACCAGCGTAATCTTTAGGATGACGTAGTTAGAGCGCTGGAGAGTTCACGGAGGAGTCTGGAGAAAGTTATGAATGACTAAACAAAATGGTGGATTATGGAGTTTAACAACTGCTGTCACTTCTGTAAAAATAACTTAAAGACTGCTGACGTTTTCTCACATTCTTCACTCATCTTTGATAAAAGGATATCTACACCCGTTATCGTTCTTCTTCTGTGGTTGTTTCCGGTTGTTTCTCTCCAAATTATCACAGCGTCACTTTGTTATGCCCGCCCTCTGACTCTATACTTCACCATGATTCGTCAGCCAGTGTCAGGGAAATCTAGCTAAAAGTCACATTGAGCATAAGTAGACTACTACTGTAGCACATAAGATTTGCTGCCGCTAAAGGCTAGTCTAGCGCGGCTAAGCTAGGAATGACAAACACTGTCCACACACTGTTCCAGTCTTCAGAAATAAACTGTAGCCCTGGTTACATTACCTGTTTAATTCCAAATAAAAGTTAAATCCACTTTAAGATGTCCATGTAAACACCAAATTCCAGTTGAAAATGACAATTCCGAAATAAACTAAACTGTTTTATTACAATCTTAATTTCAAATTCAATAATTCCTCTGACATGTAACTGACAGTTAATTCCACTTTAACATTATTCCTGTCATTCTGCACATGCTCCAGGTCTTGTCACAATGACGCACATATTCCCAGCATTCATATGTTAACTCCTATGGTTGATTCAGTCGAGCTGCTGCTTCCCAATCATCACAAAAATAAATGCAAACATCACATGTTTCAACTATGTAACATGTTGATAGTTGAAACAAACACAAAACAGGAAGTGGACGCAATCGTTTACTTCCAGTAGACATCCAGACATTACGCAGCTGTTCTGTCCAATCAGAACCCTCTAAATCTGTGTATCATTTGTTCATTCATTTTTCAAAATAAAACCAAAAATAAGACAACGAAAAAACAACTAATTTCTTCATTATTTGTTTCTAAAACCAAAATGAAAAAAATCCATTTTTAATTTTTAATTTTTGTGTTTAAATGAATAATGGAAAAACGGATAACGGTCGTTTCCCATTTTATCCAATTTTGACCTGAAGCAGAAATTAATCTTAACAACCAAAAGAAACGTGTCCACCGGACTTGAAGATCATTACGTTAGGATTAAACAGCTGTTTGGCGATGGAAAAACATGCTGAGATTTCCAACACACTCTGGCAGTTATGTATTCAGAGATCCTCGGAAATGTCGGTGAGAAGATTCTGTGTTCAACAACAACTCAGGTGTAAATGACATATGTCAGATGCAGAACTGGAAACTGTTATCCTGTCATCAATACATAAGTTAAGTACAAGCTGTACACATACGAAAGATATACATATACACTTGCTATATAAATATTTGTTTGTGTGTTATTATAAAAAGAACATACCTGGAATATGACACTAATTTTCTCTATGGTCATATCTTCAGGTCTTAGGGTGACCCTCTTAGTTTCCCCAAATAGGACATAGGTTTCTATTTTTGTCACTGTGGGTCAAAGGTCATTTCTGGTTTATTCAACTTGCTTCAGGTCAAAATAGGATAAAACGGGAAATGGCCATTATCCGTTTTTTCCATTATTCAATTAAACACAAAAATGAAAAATGAAAAACAGATCATTATCCGTTTTTTAATTTTCGTTTTGGAAACAAATAATGAAAAAAACAGTTGTTTTTTCGTTGTCTTATTTTTAGTTTCATTTTGAAAAACCAATGAACGAATGATACACAGATTCTTCTGTACCTGCAGTTCTTAAAGTCGAATTACCTAGAGCAGAATACGCCCGTTTCCTATGTAAACCTTTATTCGGAATTATGTAAATACGAAAGAAATAGCTTTAAATCTGAAGCATTTTATTTCAAATAAATACCTCGGAATTTAAGTTTCATCATTACGAAGCACAATCCACTAATTATTGATATTTGGTGACACTTTGCAGACATTAGTGTGAGTGTGTGTCGTCCTCACCATCAGCTGCTCGATGGGTTCCTGCAGCCAAAGGCGGATGAGTGTAGCCAGCGTGTAGTAGAGAATCAGCAGCATGATGGGATTGAAAAAGTGGTACCACCTGCGATTTGAGTGAACCGTGAGCTTCCATGTGTAGGCGCAGTTGCTCTGAATGATGGGGCTGAAACCAAACACTCTGCACAAGAACACAGGTAAAAGAAGATGACATTATAAGACCAGACAATACAGTCATACACACTGATGAACAACAACAAACACCTGCATACATTAACTTACTGCACATACATTTCTAAGACTAATTAATTTAGTTAATAGTATGGAGGACTAAAAGTGCAAAAATTAAATCATTAAACATCTTTAAACTAGAAAAGCACTCCACTAAGGCAGAGCTCCACACTCTGAATGAAGAGAGGTTATGTTTTTGCCTGTCTGTCTGTCTGTCTGTCTGTCTGTCTGTCTGTCTGTCTGTCTGTTAGCAAGATAATTCAAAAAGTTATGGATGGATCTTTATGACATTTTCAGATCTGGAAATGATTAGATTTTGGTGGTGGTGAAAAACATATGGACTGATTTTGATTAAGTTTTCAGGATGTGTTGGGAGTGTCACAAGGAAGAAAATGATTTAATTTTGGTGGTGATCCGGAAGAGATGCTGGATCACTTTGAAATGTATTCTCCATTTACCACAATGTAAAATTTCACAGTAACCTCAGAGAAAAAAAAGAAATGGAAAAGAAAAAGAAAACATACAGTAAAAAAAAAAAAAATAACACACGCATTGTTCAAAAGGAGTGGGTGGAAGTTAACAGCAGCCCTTCTGACTGTATCAAAAATCCCCTTCCTCCAAAAGAAAAAGAACATACATTTACATTTATTAAGTAGATCTGATACATACATACATATAAAATGAAAACAATGAACACAAATAAATACGGAAACAATTGCAATATTCAATAATAATAACAATAATAACAATAACAATAACAATAACAATAACAATAACAATAATAATAATAATAATAATAATAATAATAATAATAATAATAATAATATGAATTTGTGGAAAAAGGAATGGAAAACAAACAAAAATAAGCCAAAATGAAAAACAACAAAAAAGGACCTGACCCTAATAACATAATATGGAGCCAAAATGACCAGCTGTGAAGAAAATAAATATATAATTATTAATCAAAGAAAAAAGAAAAACCTTCACACCCCCATCTCATCCATTTTGTTTTAAACTAACATAGACTGTTTGAACTCCCCCATTGTAATTGTTATTTTAACTGTAACTTACCTACAGATTAAAGTAAAGGTGTGTTGTCCAACAGAAGACATAACTACTACTGTAACACTTTCCACACAACAATAGTGTCGTCTGTCAGCAGACTGGACTGTTTTTACTGCCACAAACTGAAGCATTGTTCAACTCAACACATACTTCTTCGTCTTTAGAGCTAAATATTGATTCTAGGAACAAAGCCAGGATGGATGAGGTGATGTAAATATTACACAATCTGTTACTGCAGAGGCTTCTTTCTACTTTACATCCATGTTGACAATGGCTACATGAACTCAAATAAAGAAGCTGATTATTTCTCATAGGATTATCAGAAGTGGGAAGTAATGAAGTAAAAGTACTTTGTTACTGTACTTAAAGTACAGATCTACTTGAGTATTTATTTTTCTAGCAACTTTTTACTTTTACTCCCAAGATATGTTTATAATTATATGTACTTAATACTCCTTACATTTATATAAATATCTGTACTTTATACGTTTTACATTTATATAAATATGTACTTTATACTCCTTCCATTTATATAAATATGTACTTTATACTCCTTCCATTTATATAAATATGTGTACTTTATACTCCTTCCATTTATATATATGTGTACTTTATACTCCTTCCATTTATATAAATATGTGTACTTTATACTCCTTACATTTATATAAATATGTACTTTGTACTCCTTACATTTATATAAATATATGTACTTTATACTCCTTACATTTATATAAATATATGTACTTTATACTCCTTACATTTATATAAATATATGTAATTTATACTCCGTACATTTATATAAATATATGTACTTTATACTCCTTCCATTTATATAAATATGTGTACTTTATACTCCTTACATTTATATAAATATGTGTACTTTATACTCCTTACATTTATATAAATATGTGTACTTTATACTCCTTACATTTATATAAATATGTGTACTTTATACTCCTTACATTTATATAAATATGTGTACTTTATACTCCTTACATTTATATAAATATGTGTACTTTATACTCCTTACATTTATATAAATATGTGTACTTTATACTCCTTACATTTATATAAATATATGTACTTTATACTTCTTTTTCTTATCTCGTACGTATGATTTTATTTCAGAATTTTAACACTTTTTATATCTCTTTTTATACTTTTTATCACTTTATATATATTTTTTTTTTCGCCCATTTTTCCTAAATCAGTATGACCTGACCAAACACATTTTGGACACAGTAACTCACTTTTTAATACTTTATTTTTTGAAACTTTTATCATTTCTCCTGGTTAAATAAGTATTATTTCATCCATGGCAAAAAAAAAAAATTTTTAAAATGCAGTTTTACTTTTTATTTTATTACAATTGAGAACTTGTACTTTTCTTTTTTACTTAAGGAGTTGAATCAATACTTGTACTTTTATTTTTTCCACACAAGTCACTGTACTTCTACTTAAATACAGAATGTGAGTTTTGACACCTGTGAGGATTATAGGCAAAAACAAAAACACAGAGGGAAATAATTGTGTCCCATGATGAAACTCAACTGATGACTTCTATCATGTCCAGTTGTCTAGTCATAATATAATCAAAACACAAACAACACAATGTGACATGTGTTTATCTTTTTTTCTGTTGGTTATGTGTCATATGATGCCACCTGTAGATGGACTTTTTTGTGTGATTTTTTGGATTTGGAATAAAACTAAGTTCATGGTGTTCAAATAGAAAAAAGGAGGAACGTGTTTTATTATGTATTAATGTTGTTGAGAATTAAAAGGTTTCAGAAATGTGTTTTTTGCGTGTAGTAATGGAAGATAAACTAACATGGAAACCACATATCACTTATGTTAAGAAAAGAAGGCATCAAAGAATATTTTGGTATTGAATGAAGAAAAATATGTACGAGATTATAAAGCAATTCTATATTGTTCACTTATTCTGCCATATTTAAATGATTGTATAGAAGTATGGGGCAACAAAAAGTAATTGGTTTTATGACAGAAAAGAGCAATAATAATAATAATAATAATAATAATAATAATAACAATGTTAATTTGATCCAAATGCAAAATATGTGAATAACCTGAAAAAAGTGACATTTCATAAGGAAAATAAGGGCAATATTCTGCCTGAACTTACATTTGTCCATGTGTTTTATTATGGATCACATCTACAAAGACACTAAACACTCAGTAACAGAAGGAGAAAATGTTTAAAATTTTACTTAATTATCTGTAGACATTTCAGATTCATATTTGTTCAAATTATTCACATTTTATTGTAACAGGGTAGTTTGTTCTAGTGGAAAAAATAATATTACATTTTGAAAATATTTACTTTTACAAAGATAAAAATGTGAAATATCCATCCTTCATAGACAGAGAAAAAACTAAGAAGAAAATAGTCTTTTTTATTTTTTAGGTTATTCTGCTCTTCAGTTCAGGGGCCACATTGGAACATTTGGTGGGATGCATTTGACCCCCGGGCCGCATGTTTGAGACCCTTGGTGTAGAAGTATGTGGCAACACATATATAAGTAACACAAAGTCATTGTTTTTACGACACAAAAGATCAATAATAATAATATATAATGTTAATTTTAGGGAAAATACTAATGAACTGTTTATTAAATATTAATTCAGTTTAAAGAGTCAAAGACATTTGTGTTTAGACTTTTGTCTGTACATTTACAGAGATTATTAGTTTTAGTATCACAGGATGAACAACAGAGAAGGAGGTTTAATTTACAACTGAAAAACAAATGTGTGTTTCTGTTGTTGTGTCAGAATGTGGAATTATTTGGCAATGAAAGAGAAGAACTGTAGGAATATTTTTCAGTTTAAAAGGATGTATAAGGAGATAGTGGAGAAATTATATATAAATATGTAATAAAGTGGTTTTGCTTATGATTTTAGATTTATTCATTGACTGTTATGTAAACTGTTTTGTTTTTTTGCTGTAATGACGACTGTCTGATGTTGTAAGAAAGAGGCAGGTATTAGATGTTTTCTTCCTCCTGCTCTTTTTCAATCATGGAGATTGGAATGAATAAATAAATAAAAAAATATTATTGTTACCATTCCAGGTTCTAAGTAAATCCAGCATGTTTCCAGGGGGACTTGAGCAACGCAGTTATGATCAGGTTTTCAACTCTCCTGCTTGTGTTTGTGCATGTAAGCACCATATACTAATGTCAGAAACACAAATAAAAGCCAAAAAACTCACTATGGAGTACTCTGGTACTACAAAACAAAACCAAGACACACTGTTTTTATGTTGTTTGTTGTATTCCATGTTATTGGTTTATGTGTGATCACTTACTGTTGCAGTTTTGATTCACCCCTGTCTTATTTTTTTTTTTTTTATTTCGCACTTTTTAAAATCTTAAAATATATAATATGTATAATTAATGTTTTTTTAAAAACTTTATTTAAATTCTTGTACTTTTATAATTTTGTGTGTAATTATAACCTCATGTATTTTAAAGTTGTATTTTAATTGTCAATCACTGTAAAGCACTGAGCACAGAGTAGAGTACCCCCCCCCCCTCGCATCTGTATTTGTCATTTTTATAACCTATCTTACATACCATGTACCACCTGGTGTCCCCTCTCTCTCTCTCTCTCTCTCAGCAGTGTCTGCGTGGGGAGCCATGGACGGCAGGACTTATGGTGACTCACTTATGCCCTGTGCTCACCTGTGACCCCAGACCTCTTCTCTTGCCTGTCTGGTGGATGCCCCCCCCACTCTCCTTTACAAATGGACGTTCATTTATAGTCTGTCCATCCATGGGAGTGGATCTGTCCTTCAGTGTGGTTCTCCTCAAGATTTATTCTTTTTCCCACTGGGTTTTGAAGTTTTTTCTTGCCGAAAAGGAGGGTCTACAGACAGGGGATGCTTGGGACTGTTCATATATTTCTGTAGTCGATCGTGTTTCTGTGAAATGACCTTGTTGTGATTTGGGGCTTTATAAATAAAATGGAATTGAAAGGTGCTATGAAAATCTAGTTTTTTATTATTATCATTATTATTATAATAATAATTAGGATTATTATGATTATAATTATTGATATTACTATTATTATGGTTATTATTATTATTATTATTATTATTATTATTATTATTATTATTATTATTATTATTATTATTATTATTATTATGTCTGACAGAGAGACTGCCAGATACCAAACTCTGTTACAATGAACATCATTGACAAGAGTTTACAATTTAACAGTGTTAAAACATGACAAATCTCCTCAAACCTTCTATATCTACACTTCAACAAAATAAATGCAGCAAAATCTGACTTGTCTGTCATACAGACCTAATGTAAATCCTTGTACTAAATCCATGTAATAAATCCATTACATCAACTAGTCAGTTAATTTCAGTATAATAGTCTACATTTAAACATAAGAACATATGGCTCCTTTAATGTGGATTGAGTTTATTTGATAAATACTGACTTTTGTCATTTGCATTTCAGAAAAACAACTGGAGTGTTCCACTGGCAGTGCGTAAATAAGTTAATGTTTCTCCTCTACAACTTCAGAATCTGGAAAATGCAGCAAATTTGTTTCAACTATGAAGGATGTCACATGATTGGCTCTTTTTCCTCACAGAAGAATAAAGGTCAGTATCACAACAGGAACTGCACTGACGTGTACCAGTGACAAGCACGCACATTTAGAAGCCTCCAGAGTCTTTCCTTTGTGTGCCATGTGGAAGAGCAAGTGCTCCCACATTTCCTGCACGGTTTCTTCTTGCAGCTGGGGAAGGCCCGCTGATCACATGACTGGGGACTTCCATTGTAAGGCGGGGACACAGGAAGCGGAATGGAAGCCAGGCCTCTCAACGGTCTCACTCAGCATCGGCTCAACAGCGAAGCAGAGTCACTGTCAACAGGCACAATTAGGGCAGGCACTGAGGTGGCCTGTGAGCCAATGAAAGGGGCATAATAATTTAGAAGTTTCCCTCAGACTGCTTGAGAGTGTGCGTAAAAAAGGAAACAGGCCAGAGCGGAGGAGGACGTGTTACTTTTATCATCTCACTAGGCCTCATTTTTCATGTGAAATTCCACAGAAATACCTCAGTGCTTTGGAAAGTAAACAAGAACACATGCAGACATGGTATATGAGGAAATAACTGAGCTGTTCATGTGATGGAAACGATCACCCATGTGCTAAATGTTCCAAAATGAACCAAAATATGTCCACTGTTGGACACCATAATACTCTACCTTCTATGTTTAGGAATTGGATTAAACAAATGAGCAAATTTGGCTAAATGCTTATTTATGACAAAGGTGTTATTTAGTTAACCCTTTAAACTTCCACTCAATTTCACCTACATTTCTTAATAAAGTAAATTGAATGCTGTTTTTGAAGCTTTTTGATAACATGCAATTGGTGTTTAATTATATTATAAATGAAAATATTAAGATGGAAACTGGGATATTGGAGGCAGGTCCTGTTAAATGATGTAATAGATAAAACATTTGTGGATATTTATTGATGTTTTGAAGTGTTTTGGACTACATTTGGACAACCTTTTTTTGTTTTGTTTTTTTGGATGTTTTTGTTGGACTATGACTGTTTGTTGGAATATGGTTCCTGTGTGGATAATTATGAGACATAAATATTCAGATCTGCTGTTTGACATTTGCATTTTGAACAAATGAGTGTATCTGCTGTGGGTATTTTACCCCAAACTGGTTTATTATATATCTAGTGATGTGTGAGAATCTCTGTTGTCAAACTACATCAGGTCATGTGATATTTGGGACAGGTTTGGGTGGTTGGATCATTTTTGAGTGACAACTTCGGGCCTATATGTGGACTCTTGGAAGTTTAAAGGGTTAATCAATTGTTTTCTGAATTTTGCCAACTGATATTTGTGTGTGGTATGATTCCTTAAAGCGTTAAGAGTTTGATCATTGTTTTTGGGATCACTTTAAATGAAGCAACATCAATAACATATAACCTATATCTGACCCCTTTTCACAGACTGCAGTGTGTGTTAGCACTTGATAATTCAAAAAGAAAAATGGAAAATGAAAAAGACCCTTTAGGTGTTTTTTTTTCATGCACGACTGTAATGATAATTAATATAGTTGAGAAGCTCCAGGAACCCTGACCACAGAATTATAGGACATGTTTTCCAGTGTCTAATGTCTTTCACTTGGTAAAATTTGATTTTATAAATAAAAAATGATGCATTATACATAAATAAATTATAATATAAGTAAGTCTCCTCACATGATTAATCTCACCCAACATTGGTTGGAAGAGTTTACTGTTATCACTGTGTGTGTGTGTGTGTGTGTGTGTGTGTGTGTGTGTGTGTGTGTGTGTGTGTGTATGTCTGCAGAGACATATCATGCTATAACTCAATGAATACTTGAAATATCACCATGAATTTACATGGACATATACATATAGCTAATGCACATCAGATGCTATGATCCATTTGAGTAAAGGTCAAAGGTCAAGGTCACAATTAACTAAAAGTTCAAAATCGCATTATCGGTTATAACTCAAGAACAGAGGGTCACAGAACTTTCAGATTGGTACCAAATGATGTTTTCATTTGTACAATTCGCATACTTGGTGTTATCACGTACGACAAATAGTTTTTGAGATTTCTGGAGATCAAAGGTAACATGTCACAAAATTGACTTCTGTAACACTGTTTGTGTGTGTCAAGCATAGATATATCACACTATATATCAATACTGGATATATTATCATTATATTACACACACTAACACATATATACATATAACAAAATATTGCAAAAAGGTTAAAGGTCAAGGTCACATTTGGCAGAAAAGTCAAAATCACATTATTGGCTCTATTTCAAGAACAGGTTGTCGTAGAAACTTGAGATTGGCACAAAATAAGGGGATGATTTTTGGAATCATGTGTCCTTGTTACTGTTTTGTCAGCTTGCATGGTCCACATTAAAACTGTGTTTGTAACATAACGGGTACGTTTCAAATGTGTCCATTGACATGATTCCAGTACAGATACTGGCAAGAAATACAAAAAAAAAAACCTGATGTGAAAATTAAAGTGCAAAGTCAGTGAAGTTAAACCAGTTTCAACAACGTGTCAGTGATCAGTGTTGATGGTATGAAAGGGATCCATTTGTTGTAATGACTTTGTTTTCTAATGAGAAAGCTGTCAATGCCACAGTGTAATCACAGTTTATCTGCCATCTGAGGCAGGAGAGGAATGGGCATGACACAAAGTTTTTCCAAGGCGGCTCCAGCTATTCATAGCTGTAAATAGCCTTGGCCCTGACACACAGCCGTACAGCTTTCAAATGAGAAACTGTGAGATCAATAAAACCCTGTAACACCAAGGGCACTGACACAACAACTACTGTGTAGAGCTTCAAAAGACACAACATCATTATTATAGTAGTTCTCAATGCAGACGAGCTGCTGTTCATCTGATGAACAACAATATATACTAGACATGAACAATATATTGTTTGAGCATCGACATCGCAGTGTACGTGTGCACAATAGTCACATCCCAGGTCTTTATTTGTATACATTTTTAAAAATATATATTTAATGTATTTATTTTTAAATTTTTTCTTTTTTGTTCATTCATTTTTTTAATGTATTTATTTTTTTTCATGTATTTTTTATTTAATTTTATGTAATTTATTTTTATTCTTTTATTTTTACATACTTTCTTTTTTGTTCATTCATTTTTTAAATTATTTATTTTTTTCATTTATTTTTTTTTTAATTTTATGTAATTAGGTAATTTATTTTATTATTTTTTGCAACACAAATTCATCACGTTGATCCAACATATTTATCAAAAGTTGAAAGAAAATTATGCTAATAATTACCTCTATTTAGACATACTGTAATAGAGTAACATTAACACAAATACATCATGTTGATCCAACATGTTTACATTTAAGTCACTCAACAAAATAGTTTCTTGTGAAATTTGATTTAGATGGAAATCATTTCCATAATTTTATTACCTTCCACGAACAGGTTATTTTTTTCCCCATGTATTCAGTCTATATCACCCATAGGTGTGAATGTGACTGTTTTTTTATTTATTTATTTGTCTTTTTTGTAATTTATTTATTTTTATTTTACAAAATGTTTTTATTCATTTATTCTTCTGTCTTTATTTATTTATATTTAATTTGTATTATTTTTTATTTACTTTTAAATGTATCTGTCTTTTTTTATTTCTTTATCATTTTGTTATTTGTTTTTCTTTGTATTATTTATTTATTCATTCATTTGTTTGTTTATGTTTAATTATTAATTTCATTAAATTATTGTAGCTACAAGGAGGATGACACTGAAGCGTATGTTCTGTGTCGACCACTAATCTGTTTGACCGTTTGAGTCGACACCACACACCTGTTATTTACTCCTGAGGATTTTTTTTTTCATATTGCAATATATATCGCAGAGTTAAAAAAAAATGTGCAATGTCAGTATTTTTGTAATTTTGTGCAGCCCCACCCAATGACAATGTCAAGGACTAAGCAACTCAAAAATGTATTTATTTAATTTTTCTTAAATGTCATTAGTTAATTGACTTGATTAATATTCTGAAATGCTCTAAAACTTGTACTCTCTACCATTTTAAGGAGAATTTAATCCTTGTGTGACCCAGATCAAGTGACCCAGTAGCCCACAATGTACTTTTGATACATATGGTGCCATTGCTTACTCCAGTGGTGCCCAATCTTGGTCCTCGAGGGCCACTATCCTGTATGTTTTAGATGTACCCCTCATCTAACACACCTGATTCATATGACCAGTCTGTCGTCAAGCTCTGCAGAAACTGATAATGACTGTCAGGTGTGTTGGAAGAGGGAAACATCTAAATCATGCAGGACAGCGGCCCTCGAGGAGCAGGATTGGGCACCCCTGGCTTACTACATTTACGATTCTGAAAATGGTAAGATATCCTTGGGGACATAATAGAACAAATATATGTGATGGAAAAACTAACACATAGACTTAGGCCCCGTCCCATTTATCCCCCCTTAAAACTTCCACTTGGTTTTAAGTGCCCCTAAAAAGTAAATTCCACTCATCAAGGGGAAATAATTCCCCCTGAAAATGGGACACCACTCGCGAAGTGAACGTAACAAACGTGCTCACGTCACACGCTGACAAGTCTACCCCGCGAAATATGAAACCACCCCTCCGCGAGACTGACAGCAGCTGACTACTATTTACACGGAGGACAAATGCCGGTCCCAGCTGTGTTACCTGTTGTGTTGGCTCTGTTTATTTACCTTCGGGATGCGCAGAGAAGAAATGCGGCAAACAGAAGACGCATTCGCCGTCTACTTTGCCTTTCGGTCTTGTCTCGGGTATGTTGATTTATTTAAATATTTTGATGTATTTTTTCTTCAATATTTGGCGATTTATAACATTAACGTTAGCATTACCGCTAGCTTGACAAGGTAACATTACCGGTCCAGTTCCTCCAGCTGCGGCCGCCATTTTTGTTGTCAGAAGCTGAGCTCGCAGTGCATCATGGGTAATTTCATCTTCCACTCAAAACGAAGTCCGCAACCAACCTCACTACATTTTGAGGGTTGATTTTAAGGGCAAAATCGCACTCCCACTTGCTCCCCTAGGTAATGGGACACCCTACCCCTACACATGAACGCGCAAAATCTAGGGTTAGGGGGAGAAATGGGACAGGGCCTAAGACTACAAGAAGCACAAATGGAGAAGAACTAGTCGAAATGGACAACTTTTAAGGGCTTGAACAGCGACAAAGGAGACAGAAAAAATATTTAACAAATGGACAAAATAGAAGGATCTTATTTGAAAATAAAAATTAAAAACTTAACAAGAAGGAATGCTACTCCCAACAAGACAGCATTGTTATTGTTTTTTTTATTTTATTTCTGTATTGATATTTATGTATGTGAAAGTACATTACGATGTCCGCAAAATGAGAAAACTCAATAAAATCTCTGTGAAAAAAAAAAAGATATCCTTGGGGGTGGGTTGATGAGTCATCTGGACTTCGTATTGTGGTAAGACCTGGTAAGACCAGGTCGTAGGACATGGCCTGTGCATCATGTACAAATGACAGCATGAGGGTTAAGGAACTCATTAATAAACTAAATCATTAACTCAGTTTCATATCCAAGCAGAAAACTCTCTTTTTATCTTAAAAACACTGTTATATTTATAAATTAGTCTTCTTTATGAGCCAAAAATGAGGATAGTCAGTACTCCAGTGTTTACACTCATTACAGCTGTGACTAAAACATGCTGGTGAGATGTGTATCAATGTGGCTGGACTCCAGCGACCGCAGTGTTTCACCGCTGCAGCCACAGACAGCTGACTGTCTCTTCTCATGCATAATAAAACAACACTAGTTGTAGTTAAGAGTTTAAAAGCTCTACTTCTACTGTTGATCACATGATTTTATTTTTCAAGATAGACATTTCTGTCAGACTGTGGAAGTGACAACATAACTGTCACCACAAATAAAACACACAAAAACACACACGTGCACGTCTACTCCTACTCAAATATGTGGTGTGAGTAGGTGACTCATGTATCTGCCATTTCCTTTGCCTTCGTGTTTGTAACAACAGTAAATATTTAAATAAAACTTAAACACACTTTCCTAGGGTGTAATACATATTCTTGAATCAAAGGAGCTTTGGCTGCTGAACTCTGTCATTACATTATTAGACAATCATAGAAAAATATGTGATCGTGCTGATTAACAATGACATGTAGAGCTGCACGATAAATAGTTTGAGCATTGACATCACAATGTACGTGTGCGCAATAGTCACAACGCAGGTCCTGCAATTATTTTATAATAATAATAATGGACTCGATTTCTATAGCACATTTCAAGGCACCCAACGTGCTTTACATTAGTGATCCATTATTCATTCACTCTCACATGCTCTCTCTGGTGGTGCTAAACTACATATGTATCCACAGTCAGAGTCCTGCATGGGTTCGGGTACCCGCGGGTGACCTGTGGGTGAACCGCAGATTTTCACGAAACGGGTGAAAAATGTTGTGCTGTGTCAGATACGGGTTCGGTTCGGATCGGACGTGGGTGATCGCGGGTCTAATTTGCGGTTCATAGACTAAAAACTGTTCTTTAGTTTGGACTTGTAGCTGCCTCCTGTCGGCTTCCTTCTTGATGCATTTTTCAAGCCTGTGTGTGTGTGTGTGTGTGTGTGTGTGTGTGTGTGTGCGTGCGTGTGCGCGCGCGTGAGCTCACGTATAAAAATTTATTATTTGTCTGCTACTGTTTAACAACATTTTTATTTGTCTCTGCCTTGGCTATGTCACTGTTCAGTATATTCGTGGCAATACATTTTGTATTTAAGATGACATTTTCTTCCGGGTTCGGGTCGGATATCGGGTTCATTTATAGCAGGTCGGTTCGGGTGCGGATTTGTAATTTTTTTTCGTCGGAAAACGGGTCGGATACGGGTTTGAACATGACGGGTACGGGCGGTTGCGGTTTGTCAAAATCAGAACCATGCAGGACTCTGTCCACAGTTGCCCTGGGGCAGACTGACAGAAGCGCCCAACATTCGTATGCATTCATACAGTACACCAGTGTGAGTGACACTGGAGGCAAGGAGGGTGAAGGACACAACGGACTGACCAGGACAGAGTGGGATTCGAACCACCACCCGCTCAACCAACTGAGCCATAGCCACCCCCCCAATATTAATATTATGTTTTATTCCTATATGAACTGACTTACCAACACATGCTGCCACCTCCACTGGCTGCATAGCGCATTCAAAGAAAACAACAAGAGGAACGAGGGACCCAGAAAAAGCAGGTTCATCTGAGGTCAGATGGACTTTAGCGTCACCCACATGGGGTTAAGCCTGTCTGCCATTGTAGTGAATCTGAAGTAGCATTGTTCGAGTCATTTTTCTACTGTGAAAAAACAGCTGGAAACAAAACAATCCAGATGTTTTTTTTTTAAATGGAACCAACACACAATGTATTCAATAACAATGAAGAACACAGTAATATTAATGAAATAACTATGGAATGACAGCTTTAAATGAAAAGTTTTGAACAAATTCAAGTAACTTTCAACAAGTTTTCAGTATTTAAAATGTATTTCCGGTTTGTAATATATTGCAGGTTGGAATATGTTAACTTTTAATAAATAAATGTTTGGCAAGTCGGCACCTGTTTAACTGTTTTTTGTTTCTTTGACATTGACAGCAACAAAAAAAAGAACGCAAAAATATACACAGCAATATTAATGAAATAACCATGGAAACTGAGTATGATAGATCTCCTTTAAAGACTTATTAGTTCTTCAAATGACAGTGACAGTTTACTCTGCATAATCCCTTTAAGGAGTTATTAGTTTTTTTAAATTGGTTTACAGGACAAGTCTATTCACAGCTGCAAACAAGGGGAAAAGGCTAGATGTTGACCCAGGGAAAGATTGGGACAGATGGGAGAACTGGGTCCAGCTGTGACCACACACTGCCAACGTGGGTCTAGAGCAGGTGAAAACTGCAAATGAATACGACCAATACTTATGGAGTTATGAGGTGTTTTTAAAATGACACTGGTCTGCACCGTAAGATCATGTGGGCCAACATCTGGAAAGCAGACGTCCACCACATCAGGTTTCGTCCAGGCTGTGTATGACATCCTTCAGCCAACCTCCACATCTGGGGAAAAACCCAAACACCATCTTGTCCCCAATGTTTAAGACGGGGATCCTTGGAAAACGTCCTCAGCAGCTGCTCAAAAGCACTGGCAGACGAGCGTTAACACTGATGGTCAGGTGCTCAGAGCAGAATAACCTCAGACATCAACACCATTGAAGACCAACACGAGTCTAAGACAATTATGTTCTATAGAGGTGTAGAGAAAACCAACACTTAGCCACCGACTGGAACATGGAAGTGAACTAGAGCTGCACAATGTATTGTTTGAGTATCGACATCACAATGTACGTGTGTGCAATAGTTCCATCGCAGGTCCTGCAATTATTTTTATTTAGTTTTTTTTGTTATTTTTATTCATTTATTTACTATTATCATTGTCCTGCACTCATTTTTATTTTACTTTTTTTGAATAGATTTTTATTTTTTCAATTTTTTTTTTTTTATGTAATATTTATTTATCTATTTATTTTTTTAATGTTTTATTCATTTGTGTTTTTACTTATTTATTTGAAAAAATATATGTATTCGTTTTATTCTATTTATTTATTTATTCATTTATTTTTACTTATTTATTTATCGTTTATTAAATGTTTTATTCATCTAGATTTTTTTAATCTATTTATTTATTTATTTATTTTAACTATTCATTTTATTTCATTATTTTGGCTTCACAAAGGATGATACCCAAACGTATGTTCTGTGTCTGTTTGACCGTTTGCATCAACACCACACAGCTGTTATTTACTCCTGAGGATTTTGTTTTTATTTCTCAATATACAAACCGGATTCGGTTGAAGTTGGGAAATTGTGTAAAATGTAAATAAAAACAAAATACAATGATTTTAAAATCCTTTTCAACCTATATTCAATTGAATACACTACAAAGACAACATATTTAATGTTCAAACTGATAAACTTTATTGTTTTTTGCCAAATAATAATTAACTTAGAATTTCATGGCTGCAACACGTGCAGTAGAAGTTGGGAAAGGGCATGTTTACCACTTCGTTACATCACCTTTCCTTTTAATAACAGTCAATAAACGTTTTGGAAGAGAGGAGACTAATTCTCTTAGCTTCTCATGTGGAATTCTTTCCCATTCTTGCTTGATGAACCGCTTCAGTTGTTCAACAGTCCGGGGTCTTCTCTGTCGTATTTTACGCTTCATAATGCGCCACACATTTTCAATGGGAGACAGGTCTGGACTGCAAGCGGGCCAGGGGAGAACCTGGACTCTTTTACTTGGAAGCCACGCTGTTGTAACACGTGCAGAATGTGGCTTGGCATTATCTTGCTGAAATAAGCAGCGGCGTCCATGAAAAAGACGTCGCTTGGATGGCAGCAAATGTTGCTCCAAAATCTGTATGTACTTTTCAGCATTTATGTTGCCTTCACAGAAATGTAAGTCACCCATGCCATGGGAACTAATGCACCCCCATACCATCACAGATGCTGGCTTTTGAACTTTGCGTTGATAACAGTCCGGATGGTCCGCTTCCTCTTTGGTCCGGAGGACACGACGTCCAGTGTTTCCAAAAACAATTTGAAAAGTGGACTCATCAGACCACAAAACACTTTTCCATTGTGCATCAGTCCATTTTACATGAGCTCGGGCCCAGAGAACCCGGCGGCATTTCTGGATGTTGTTCATAAACGGCTTTTGCTTTGCATGGTAGAGTTTTAACCCGCACTTACTGATGTAGTGATGAACTGTATTTACTGACAGTGATTTTCTGAAGTGTTCCTGAGCCCATATGGTGATATCCTTTACACACTCATGTCGGTTTTTAAGGCAGTGCCGTCTGAGGGATCGAAGGTCACGGTCATTCAGTCTTGGTTTCCGGCCGTGGTGCTCACGTGCAGTGATTTCACCAGATTCTCTGAACCTTTTGATGATATTATGGACCGTAGATGTTGAAATCTCTAAATTCCTTGCAATTTTGCTTTGAGAAATGTTGTTCTTAAACTGTTCAACTATTTTCTCACGCAGTTGTGGACAAAGTGGTGAACCTCGCCTCATCCTTGCTTGTGAATGACTGAGCATGTTTGGGGAGGCTCCTTTTATACCCAATCATGGTCCCCACCTGTTCCCAATTAGCCTGATCACATGTGGGATGTTTCAAATAGGTGTTTGATGAGCTTTTCTCAGCTTTCTCAGTATTTTTTGCCAACTTTCCCAACTTCTACTGCACGTGTTGCAGCCATGAAATTCTAAATTAATTATTATTTGGCAAAAAACAATAAAGTTTATCAGTTTGAACATTAAATATGTTGTCTTTGTAGTGTATTCAATTGAATATAGGTTGAAAAGGATTTTAAAATCATTGTATTTTGTTTTTATTTACATTTTACACAATTTCCCAACTTCAACCGAATCCGGTTTGTATATCGCTGGGTTAAAAGATATCGCAATGTCAGTTTTTTCTAATATCGTGCAGCCTTAAACTGGACCTTGGGAAACAGTTGTCGTTTACAGCCCATATAGCATCGCTCAGACCAGACACGATCACCAACTGATCATTCTGGAGCTCACAGTTGTGGATGAGGCCAACAAAAGAAAGTGCTCCAAGTACCAGAACCTGGTCCATGACTGGGTTGTCCAGGTTTTACTGGGCGATTGCTCGGACTGCACGATATTAGAAAAAAGTGACATTGCATTTTTTTTAAACCCTGTGATATATATTGCGATACGAAAAAATCCTCAGGAGTAAATAACAGCTGTGTGGTGTCAACGAAAACGGTCAAAAAGATTAGTGGTCGACACAGAACATACGGTTCAGTATCATCCTTCATTTCCATAATTTTAGCACCTCCCACGAACAAGTGTTGTCAGTCTATTTTAAGGAACCCATTGATAAACTAATTCACCTTGTCTCTCTTCTCATGCATAATGAAACAACAATGTTTGTAGTAAAGAGCCTAAAACCTCTACTTCTACTGTTGATCAGATGGTTTCATTTTTCAAGATAGAAATAGTCAGTACTATCTTTATTTTTCAAAATAGACATTTCGGTCAGACTGTGGAAGTGACAGCAAATTGTCACAACAAAACTGTCAGTGTAAAAAAAAAACATATGCACGTCTACTCCTACTCAAATATGTGGTATGAGTAGGTGACTCATGTATCTGCCAGTTCATTTGCCTTCGTGTTTGTAACAAGAGTAAATATTTAAATAAAACTTTCATAGGGTGTAATAAATATTCTTGAGTCAAAGGAGCTCTGTCATTACATTATTAGACAATCATAGAAAATAGATTAACAATGACATATTTCCTAAATGTCTCTAAAAGCATAAAAAGGAAATCCAAACATGTTATTTTCTATTTTCTGGTGATGGAGCCACCACCCACTGCTGTTGAAGAGATAGTTTAAAAAAAATAACTAAAAAAATATTCACACTTTATCAATATTATAAAAGCCAAGTGACCTGTGTGTGTGTGTGTGTGTGTGTGTGTGTGTGTGTGTGTGTGTGTGTGTGTGTGTGTGTGTGTGTGTGTGTGCGCGTGCGTGCGTGCGTGCGTGCGTGTGTGTGTGTGTGTGTGTGCGTGTGTGTGTGCCTCAGCTTTATGACTGAAAAACTGGTCAGAGCAAGCCTGTGTCTTTTGGAGGATCAGACAGGTAAATGCATATTGATATGACCAATACCAACCACATTTGCAGTGTGTGGTGAAAGCTGGACCCAGTTCTCCCATCTGTCCCCTTCTATCCATGGATCCACACCTAGCCTTTCCCCCTTGTTTGCAGCTGTGAATAGACTCGTCCTTTAAACCCACTGTAATTTAAAGATCTAGTAACTCTTTAGCCTACTAACCTACTAACAAGTTGTTGTTGTTAAAAAAGAAAGCAATGAAATCGTGAATTTCCAGAGTGTGTGTGTGTGTGTGTGTGTGTGTGTGTGTGTGTGTGGGGGGGGGGGCACGTGTCTTTGAGGAGGAGGAGCTGACCAGCCTTGGAGGAGTCTGTGCTCTCCAAGTGCTTTTCTAGTTTCCTTTAACACACTACTGTATGCTAACATAGCTGCTACGACTAGCCAAGTCTGCTACGTTGATATGTAATGGCTAACCATTATTGGTTACCATGGTTACTGTCTGCTTTTTTTTCCCCTTGTTTGAGCACAAACTGTGTATTTGTCTCCATGGGTTTCAGATTCAGTGTTCCAATTATTGAGCCCAATTAGAAACATGGCTTCATAGCATCTGTACTTTAAAGAAACTGTTCCTGCTTACGTTTTCGGAGCTTCATTGACGAATTACCACTAAGAATTATTAGTGATCCGTTACTTGTAATAAGTGGTTACAAAGGCATTATTTTCATGAAATTACATCGAAATTACCGTAGAATTATCACTTTATTCGCCATCTGAATTCACTACGTTGCTAAAATTAAAAAAATTACAATTAAAAATTAAAACATATACAAGATGACATATCCTCCTTTGGTCATTAGGACAAAGACAATCTCACTAACAGACTGTGTTTTGTTACTCTGCAGACGAGTACCACATGAGTCTAACCTGATATAATTGTCATCAAACGGGACGGCCTCCTGGAAGAACTGGAACTGGTAGAGGTAGAGGAGGATGATGTGTCCAGCGCTAAAGATGGCCATCAAGACACACATGCAGCTGAAGACCAGTGTGTTAAATGTGCGACAGAGGGACCACCAGGTGCACAAGAACAGGAAGATCAAGAAGTAGACGGCAGATGTTAGCGAGGGCAGCATGATGCCTGCAAGCATAAACACAGTCCAGAAATGTTATCTGATGTCGATGAAATACAGACACAACATCCAATATGAGACTGCAGATCATTTCAACTTCATGACAGATGTGTGCGACACTAGTTAGTGAACATTACACTTAACATCTAGTGCTTGTGTAGAGTTCGATAAGGATGATCAGGGATATTTCTAAATCAGAGGTGCGGCCCAGGAGCCAAATCCAGCCCCCGAAAAGGTCAAGTCTGGCCCCTGGGATACATATGTGAAATACAAATATTATAGGGAATATATTAATCATTTTATTTCAGGTTTCACATCCAAATCAAAATGGGTTAGATGAGTAAAATAGTATCATATTAACCATTTTATTTTAAGACAAATTATTTTATAATACGCATTTTGCTCTTTGTTAATTTAAATATTTTCATATCATTTTACTGTATTTACAATAAAACAAATTATCATTTCACAAAAACATGAATAACCTGAACAATTATGAACATTTCAAAATGTTTGAAGTGCAAGTTTAATGGTGTTCTGCTTGTTATTAAATGTTTTGTGTATTTTTTTTTACAATATATAAATGATAAACTGAGACATGATCTTGTTAAAATTGCATTTACTTTTCTTAAGTGTCAGTTTATTCATGTTATTCACATTGTTTTAAAGAATAGTTGGTAGTCATTTTCATCACATAATTTTACTTGTTTTTCTTTAAAACACAGAGGAAAATTTGGATTTCACATTATTCATATATTATGTTATTAGTTTGATGGTCCAGCCTACTTCAGATCAAATGTGGCCTCTGAACTAAAATGAGTTTGACACATCTGCTCTAAATACTGACCCATATTTTTTTTTTCTTTTTGTATCCTTCCATCTGGTGTCCTTGTTTTAGCTCCAATTATATAAATATTAATTGACTACAAGCTTACCTTTAAAAGCACACTTTAAATGACATCTTGAGAGGATAAACATATAAACAGTACATGAAAAAAATTATCAGATATTTGTCCAATTACACTATAAGACTGGACCAGGCACCAAAACAAAGACTCATTAATTCAATGAATGAATTAATTTAAAATTATTAATTATATTCATTTATTTATGGGTCATAAAAATGTTTTGATTAATTAAATATTTTATGAGCATTAGATTACCACTACACTTTACAGTCCACTTCAAACAATGTGTGCATTGTTGTATAGAACTGCATAAGAACCTGTGTTGAGGGTGTTTAATTCTTTCAGTTTAACTTGCATCATACTCTTATATTCATCATCATCATCATCATTACATGTTTATTTCAAACCTGCTGCCACGGTTTATACTTAACAAATGACAATTGGACAGCCAAAACAACACATGATTTGAAAAGGAGAAGCATTGCTTTTAAGCCGTTGATACCTTCTGGTCAGTTATTCTACAGCTGTTCTTTTGTATATTTGTGGGTTTTGGTAGCCTAGCCGTGCTGTCCCCATACATTACATGTATAGGTCTAGTCATATTGCATAGGCAAGGGAGGCGGGGCTAAAAGGTTGTCTTTCAACTCCCTCCGTCTACAATAAGACGGTACTACAACTAATCAACGTAATTTTAGGATAACGTAGTTGGAGCGCTGGAAAGTTAACGGAGGAATCCAGAGAAAGTTATAAATGACAAAAAAAATTGAGGATTATGGAGGTTAATGACTGTTGTTGCTTCTGTAAAAATAATTTAAAGATTGATCACATTCTTCATTCATCTTTAATAAAAGGAAATCACCACCCATTGTTGTTCTTCTTCTATGGTTGTTACACTGTACCAAATTTGTAGCCTAGCCGTACTAGATGCCCCTAGTGGCAGCAAATCTAATTTACTATCGTAGTCTAGTTATGCTAGATTTTTCTGAAATAACGTGACAACGTAACAAAGTGACGCTGCAACGATTCAGAGAGAAACAACCGGAAACAACTATAGAAGAAGAACAACAATGGGTGGCGGTTTCCTTTTGTCAAAGATGAGTGAAGAATGTGACAAAACATCAGAAATGACAACAGTCGTTAAGATCCATAATCCCCAATTTTCTTTCGTCATTCCTAACTTTCTCCAGACTCCTCCGTAAATTTTCCAGCGCTCTAACTACGTCATCCTAAAGATTACACTGATTGGTTGTAATACCGTCCTATTGCATACAGAGGGATTAGAAACACAACCTTTTAGCCCCGCCTCCCCTGACTATGAAGCACCACTATCCCCAAATGTAATGAATGGGGATAGTGCGGCTAGGCTAAAACATTTGGGCTTTTATAGTCAAATTATTTTCACTTAATTAGGTCGTTTTTACAGCCATATCTTCAGGAAAAGCCATGCCAAATACTTTTTTGATGAATTCATATTTTAATGGAAAGCGCAAAATGTGTGCATCTTAACTACCCCAACCTGAAGGAAAACCACCCAAGGCCATTAAAACAAGCAGACATATGCAAAAGATTGAATGAAAATATTAAATGAGCTGCTCACCTGTCATGCCTAACAGAATGGTAACCACCACTTTCCCTGCAGTGGTGATCAAGTTCCCTATGACCTCCTTAACTTTGGCTGCGACTTCGGCGACAATCCGGAGCACCTTCATCTTGGTGCTCTCCTTGGCTTCTTCCTCCTCTTCCTCTTCCTCCTCCTCCTCTTCCTCCTCGCACAGCTCCTCGTCCTCCTCATCCTCCTCAGCCTCATATCCTGCTTCGAAGTCATCCAGCAGGATATTGTCATCGAGGCTCAGCTTCTCCTCTTCTTCCTGTCAAGTTAAACAGATATGACACGTGTTCAGTATTAAATGATGAAGAAGGCAGAGCTCTCCATAGTGCTGAAAACTGTTTCCTACAGGTATATATGACACTGACA
This sequence comes from Siphamia tubifer, assembly GCA_020466265.1. Taxonomy (NCBI): domain Eukaryota; kingdom Metazoa; phylum Chordata; class Actinopteri; order Kurtiformes; family Apogonidae; genus Siphamia; species Siphamia tubifer. Next base: position 38,578,673 of record CM035799.1, on the reverse strand, counting down.
GAGAAACCCAGGTGTCATCACCCAGTGTTTCTCCCAGTGCATTATAGACCTGGTGGACTGCCAGACCTTCCTAGCCCCTCCCACCAGGCTAAGCATCACTATTTATTTATTTATTTAGTCTTTATTATTATTTCCTTATTTATTACAACTAGTAATACTAACCATAATGTTAATTTGAATGTTAGCAAAAGATGGCAAAAGTGGAAATAGATTTAAATATCTGTATAAAAAGTTGAAATGTAGCCTTTACACTTCCTTGACATGTTTCCTATTAATAATAATCAATAATCAAGACCTCAATATTGTCATGTCCAAGAATCATTCACCCTGATTGGAGAAACAAGGCGATTGTTATTTTGAATGATGTACTACTTCAACGAATCACATTGAAAGCAACAAGTAATGTAGATGATAGAAGTAGAAGTTCTTACCATACCCGGTTGGGAAAAGAGCCATAACATCCTGACCACTACTAAATTATTTCACAACTGTTCTCTGTTTAACTTGCCAGTCGTGACAAATATGACAAACCATTATTCCACTTATCCTAGTTTGTGGACTCGTCATTGGCATTTATTTATTCATTATGAAAATCAAAATAAGGTATATTTCTGAGGGCTCATTTTTTTTTACAGTTACTCTAAGTATTGTTAATAAAAGTTCTACAGTAACACATAATGGGTATAATTTAATATTTCTTGTCAATGTTTAATTTTCTAACTTCACTAGCGGTCCTACCTCCAGGCTTTGCACAATTCCTGGGGAAAACCCTGCATCACCATCACTCTTACAAGTGCATACAGATTAACTAGAGCCACAGTAGCCCTGCCCTGGCTGTCAGTTTTTCATGACTTCCAGCAGACTTTGCCTATAGAAGCCCATCATTGAGTGTACATGTGGTCTCTGCAGCTGTTTGAGAAATTACGAGCCAACCACAAACTGGCTCCAGATCAAATTCAGCCTGTACTTTCTTGGCTGTTGCATTTGTCAAACAATGTGCTCTTATTTTCTTAAAGCCAAATTCTGCTTTTGTCCTTAGCATCAGTGATATAAAAATAGGAAAAGTAGTGCAGTCGTTTGCCGTGTTTCATGTGAAGACAATATACTACACTTGAGAAAACAAAGAAACAGCTGGTTGAAATCCTAATTTGAATCAAGCAACAATTTCAGCTCAGATGGTTCACTGACAGAAATAAAAGCCTGAACACAAGGAAGGCTATAGATGGATTTCAGTTTTTTTTCCCCTCAGTAATGGAGAGGGATGCCATCTGTGCCAGCATGAGCAGTACAGTCGAAGAGAAAGTGAATGCGGATTTAATTAACACTGAGTCATAAAGAGAGGGGAGGATATGCCAGAGAATGGGGGCTGTAGTCCAAGTCATCAACACTCAAAGGGAACTCTCGATGCAAACCTCAGTCATCCTCTGCTCAACGGATGAAGCTGGATGTGGGCTAGGCTGTACCATATTAGAAAAAGCTGACATTGCGATTTTTTTAACCCTTCGATATATATTGTGATATGGAAAAAAAATACTTGTTTAAGTCCACTGTGTGGCGCTGACACAAACTGTTAAACAGAATAGTGGTCGACACAGAACATACATTTTAGTAACATCCTTGTAGCTGAAATAATTAAATAAAACTAGAAAAGCACTCCTCCACCAAAGCAGACCTCCCCCCTTCAAATGAAGAGAGGTCCGCCAAGGAGGTTATGTTTTTGCCAGAGTTTGTTTGTTCAATTCTCAATATTATGTTTATTTACTTTATTGACAAGTTGACTGATTGATTCACCTCTCCAGTGTCTTCCTGGCTCTTCACATACCATATTACAGCTACACAATATGTGCTTTGAGCAACGACATCGTGATATACATCGTGATATACGCAATTATTTTTATATTATTTTTATTATTATTATTTTATTTTTGGGGGGATGTTCTTTTAAAAAGAGTTTTTAATTCAGATTTTTTTATCTTAATTTATTTATCCTTTTTAATTAATTATTTTTTTATTGTTGGTTTTTATTATTTATTAATTTTAATGATCAATTACCTTCACCAAGGAGGTTATGTTTTCGCCAGAGTTTGTTGTTATTATTTTTTTTATTATTTATTTGTATATTTTTAATTTTTTAAATTTATTTTTTAATTCAATAATTTAATTTGATTATATATTTTTTTTATTTATTTGTCTTTTTTAATTAATTAATTTTTTGGATAGTTTTTTTTATTATTTATTTGTTTTTAAGGAAGTTATGTTTTTGCCAGTTTATTTGTCTCTCTGTTAGTAAGATAACTCAAAACGTTATGGATGGATCGTGATAAATTGTACAGGGTAGGTTGGTAATGGGGGGATCTGGAAATGATTAGATTTTGGTGGTGATCTGGGGGGGGGGGGTAACTCAGAAAAGTATGGACGGATTTTATGACATTTTCAGGAACAAATTGGTAGATTTTGGTGGTGATCCAGAAGAGATCCTGGATTCTGGATCACTTTGAAATGTATTCTCCATTTACCGCAATGTAAGATTTCAAAGTGATCCAGAATCCAGGATTTCTTCCGGATCACCATCAAAATGTAATGTTTTGTTCGTTGTGACAGTCCCAACACATCCTGTAAATTTAATCAAGATCCGTTCATAACTTTTTGAGTTATCTTGCTAACTAACAGACAGACAGACAAACAAACTAAACTCCTTGGTGAAGGTAATTAATCATTACAAATTAATAAATAATAAATAATAAAACCCAACAACAACAAAAAAAATTTATTAATTAAAAAGGACAAATAAATAAATTTAAATAAAAAATATAAATATATAATACAAATAAATAATAAAAATAAATAAAAATAAAAATAATTGCGAGATCTGCGATGTGACTATTGCACACGTATATTACGATGTCGTTCCTCAAATAACATTTTGTGTAGCTGTATTATGAAGTATGTGAAGAGCCAGGAAGACACTGGAGAGGTGGAATTAATCAGTCTATTTGTCAATAAAGTAAGTAAAACATAATATTGAGAACTGAAGAATAGATCACAATATTTACGAAACGCATTAGTAATGACTCCAAATGGTACGTTCTGTTTACATACATTAAATCCCACAAATATCCATAACATCCATTACATAACTGATGATGTTCTGAAATAATAAATAGCTTGTTTCCCTTTTAAAGAATGTTTTAAAATGACCTAGTGTGAAAGAAAAAAACACATATTCCTTTAGAGTAAAGTATTGCTATCTGTAGGATTTATTTCATATTTAACCACTAAAACATCAGGGACATTGATTTTTTTTTTAGCTTCATGAGAATCACCCAGAGACACAAGGATAAAAGAGAGAGAGAGAGAGAGAGAGAGAGAGAGAGAGAGAGAGAGAGAGAGATAGTATAAATCGTGAGAAGGAAACAATAAATTATAATAATGTGATAATATCTAATGCTTTTATTCTTCTAAAACACTGACTGTTTTAGACCCATACCTTTGAACAACCTGAAAATACAGTCTAACACTGATCATATAACAGTCAGCTGGTATAGGAAGAAAGAAAATTTTGTTAATCTTATTAATTTTTTTTAACTCATTATTTATTTTTTTTTATATATATTAACATATTAATTCAGACAGTTTTTAAATTATTACATTAACCTGTTCTTAACCTTGTCTGACAAGCAGCATCCACAAACCATATGCATGTATGTATTAAACTTGTCATGTTCAGGAAATTATAAAGTATTTGTTTTGGTTCTATGTTTATCACTTGTTTATTTTGATAGATTTCCTTTTGTGTTCTGTTTAGTCTGACCTTTAACCCTTGTTTCCTCATGTGTGTCACCTGTGTGTGTGTATATAGTAGGTGTTTTCCCTTGTCCTTTGTTACTTTGTTCTGTCGTACAGTGAACAAATACAGTTATAGTCTTGTTTAGAAGAGTTTTTTAAACTTTGTCTTTTGTCTAGTTTTTTCCTCCAAGAGAGTGAATTTAATTTGATACCTTGTCTTATTATGCTTTTCCCTCTTTACCAGTGATTTTACTTTTGATATTTGTTAAAGATCATCTGTGAGAGAATTTTATTTTGTACTTTTTTTTAATTCAGTTTGGAACATCAAGTTTTGAGGTTTTGTGATTTTGGGTTCAATCCGTGTATCATTGGTTCATTCATTTTTCAAAATAAAACCAAAAATAAGACAATGAAAAAAACTTCTTGTTCCTTCATTATTTGTTTCCAAAACCAAAATGAAAAAAAAAAAAACATGGGTGCAGTTTTTCACTTTTCTTTTTTGTGTTTAAATGAGTAATAGAAAAAATGGAAATGACCGTTTCCAGTTTTATCCAATTTTGATCTGAAGCAAATTGAGTAACTGGAAATTAAAAACATGTCCACGGGACTTGAAGATCATTATGTATGAAATGACACCACTTTTATCCGTCTTCATATCTTTGGGTCTTAGGATGACTCTCTTAGTTTTCCAAAATATGATGTAGGTTTCCATGTTTGTCACTGTGGGTCACGGCAAGGGCGTCACAGCCATTTCAAATGTGGGGATGTTCTAGGTTGTGGCACATGAGCAAAATGTTCTGAGTCTATCATCGGAAAATTAACAAACAATTATCCATTAATGATATAAAAAAAAATTATATTAAAAAAGTAATATATGGCTGAATATAATAACAAAACATGTTTTTTCTCAATTAAACATTTATGACAATACCGTTTCATCTTTTACAATTATTTTGTAATAATTGCATTTATAATAATTAAATTGAGCATTATGTAGCTTTAAGACATTTTTAAGTCTTACATATTTCAAGTTTGAAATCGCACATTTTTAAGTTCCACTAAAATACCAAACTTTTTGAGCCACATACCAACAGACCAGAAACTGTTTTCAAGACCCGGAATGTGGCCATGAATGAAACTCACTTGTTCCTCGGCTTCAAAGTCTGCGTTGTACTGAGCCATGTCCTCAGGCGGCCTCTTCTGAACCAGACTGCGACACAGCAGCCATATGGCCAAACCCACCACGAACATGCCGATGTCAGGGATGAACACCCGGATGCCATTTCCTGCATCTGCTCCAATCACACTGGGAAACACAAAAGGAGAAGATTTGTGGACAGAAAGCAGACGCCTTTGCTTTTTTTTTTTCTTATAAATATAAAGGATTCCAAACATCTCCAAAAAATGTCATTTGGAAAAATGCAGCAGGGCAGAATAGAATCACAACCAAATGATGGAAAGTGGGACAGAGTAAAATAAAAGTGTATACAGAAGATGGTTATCTCTAATATGAAACAGTGCAGTTGCTCTTCTGGTTCACATGGATGAGGTTGGCATTACAGCTGCACAATATATTATTTGAGCATCGACATCGCAATAGTCACATGACAGGTTCTGTTAATGTAGGAGACGAATGAGCTCAACATTTTTTCATCTAATTTCAATAGAACCTGACACACACTGAACACAACACAATCATTCTGAACCAGTTTGGACTGAGTCACTGGTAACAAGACTGAAAAATGAGCGACCAACAAGAGAAAATCACCCAAAACCAACAAGAGAAAATCACCCAAAACCAACAAGAGAAAATCAACCAAAACTAACAAGAGAAAATCACCTAAAACCAACAAGAGAAAATCACCTAAAACCAACAAGAGAAAATCACCCAAAACCAACAACAGAAAATCAACCAAAACTAACAAGAGAAAATCACCCAAAACCAACAAGAGAAAATCACCTAAAACCAACAAGAGAAAATCACCCAAAACCAACAAGAGAAAATCACCCAGAACCAACAAGAGAAAATCACCCAAAACTAACAAGAGAAAATCACCTAAAACCAACAAGAGAAAATCACCCAAAACTAACAAGAGAAAATCACCTAAAACCAACAAGAGAAAATCACCCAAAACCAACAAGAGAAAATCACCTAAAACCAACAAGAGAAAATCAACCAAAACTAACAAGAGAAAATCACCTAAAACCAACAAGAGAAAATCACCCAAAACCAACAAGAGAAAATCACCCAGAACCAACAAAAGAAAATCACCCAAAACCAACAAGAGAAAATGCCAGAAAAAAAGCCACATCAATTACATAGAACTTATTTTTCTTTTTATTTACTTATTTATTTCATTTATTCATTCATATTTATTTTTTCTATTCATTTTGTGTTGTTATATTTATTTTTCTTTTAAAATATTTATTTTTCAATTTATTTTATTTGTATTTTTTTTTTTACTTTTTTAATTATTTAATTTAATATGATTTATTTTTTATGTATTTATTCTTATTTATTTATTATTTTGTATATATTTCTCTTTGTATTTATTTTTTATTTTATTTTTAAATTCTTATTTATTTATTTGGCCATTAATTTATTTATTTTATTTAATTATTTCAGCCATTTGCGTCAGCACCACACAACTGTTATTTTACTCCTGAGTATTTTTTCATATCGCAGGGTTAAAAAAAATAAATAAAAAAATTGTAATGTCAGTTTCTTCTAATATCGTGCAGCCCTTGCCTACAAATATGAGTGGAGTTGGATATCTGTCACAGAGCACATTTTACTCTATGAAAAAAATCCCCAAATAATAAAAAAGCATGTACTTGCTTTAAAGTTTTCATGAGGTATTTTTGTCTTCTCATCTGCGTCATGAGAACAGTTGTGCTCACAGCTACCTGTTTACATGAATGCATGGGAATCTAGATTTTTCCGTTCCTCAACTGTTCCTTTAATATGTGTGTGTTCAATGGTTCAGCTTTTATATGGTGTACCACCCTATTTAATGAAATCAGGCTTGCCGCTTTTAAATATATTGCTGTTAACGAGTGAGTGAAATTCCATTCAAACAAGAAGGTCATGAGAGAGTGTGGGGGTTTTTTGTTTTTGTTTTTTTTTTCAGAAAGCTGTGAAAAACATGTTTACTCCTTTGAAAATCGTTCGTTTAGGTCTTTCACTCATTTAATGGATATTAGAACTAACGCTCTTTTATTCATAAATGCCATATTTTCATTAAATTATTTTTTTTATTCTAATCTCCATGATTGAAAATAAAGAAGGAAGAGGAAAACTTCTAATACATGCCCCTTTCTTACACCCATTACAACAACAAAATGAACAAAAATGGCCAAAGTCATCAATAAAATGAAAAAAAAAACAATACACTGACAAAACAATTAGTAAGACACAAAGTTTTTGTTGCTCATTGTTTATTTTTCTACATTTTACTTTTTTATTTTATTCTTTTTTTCTTTAATTTTGCTCCATTCGTGTCTTACTTTCTTCATGTTACTAATTATTTTTATTTTATTATTGTTCATTTTATTGATGACTTTGGCCATTTCTGCTCATTTTGTTGCTTATTTTAATTCTTTTTATTGTGGAACTGCTAAATTTTCAGGAGTTAAAGGGTTAAACTGAATCATGTGGAAGAGGGAAATATCTAAAACATGTAGGACACTGGCCCTCGAGGACTGGATTTGGACACCCCTGTTTAAATATATTGCTGTTAACGAGTGAGTGAAATTCCATTCAAACAAGAAGGCAATGAGAGAGTGTGGTATTTATTTATTTTTTTCAGAAAGCTGTGAAAAACATGTTTACTCCTTTGAAAACCCTTCAGCATAACAAACCTGTTTAGGTCTAACACTCATTTATTGGCTGAAGACATTAGGACTGACGCTCCTTTATTCATAAATACCATATTTTCATTTAATTTCATTTATTTATTCTAATCTCCATGATTGAAAATAAAGAAGGAGGAGGAAAACGTCTAATACCTGCCCCTTTCTTACCCCATTACAACAACAAACAAGTTTACATAAGTTTGTATGAGGTCATAATAAGTTTGCCGATTATCTCATTTTATTCTTATGATTTTTACAGTCACTATAATTTGTGCTGTAACTTTTGAATCTTAAGTTTACACATTGGTTTAATAGTTATTTTTAGTGTAATACTAATTGAATATGATTATTAGTTTATATTTTGGACTGGAACAGACTATTCACTTTACATTTAATTTTGGTGGGCTGACGGGAACGTGACATTTTTCAGAACGATGTCATGTTAACAGTGGAGACACACGTGTTGTTTTTCAAAGTCTTTTTTTGTGGATTATTCAGTGACACTTGTAAATAAATACATTTAAGTTTTTTCCTCATAACATGAACTCGGACTGGATTTTTAAATACAAGTGAGTAAACCAGAAATAACTGTTAACTAGCATCAGCCAATACACAGTCTGTATACTTTAAATAATGTATAGTTTAAATAATGTCCAATAGTGTGTTTATTATACATTTGATCAAGTCATTGTCATTTATATCTTGCCAAATATATTTACTGTTTCTATTTCAATAAGACAATATTCAGTTTTTGTGTCGCTCTAGAGGTGACATACTTTTGTTATCACCATTATTTGTATTTCTATTAAATCACTGATACAGTAATGAACAGCTGTCAGACGTCAGGATAGGATGAATACATGTAAAACTGTCTTGGTTTTGTTTTGTAGTACTCCATAGTGAGTTTTTTGGCTTTTATTTGTGTTTCTGACATTAGTATATGGTGCTTACATGCACAAACACAAGCAGGAGAGTTGAAAACCTGATCATAACTGCGTTGCTCAAGTCCCCCTGGAAACATGCTGGATTTACTTAGAACCTGGAATGGTAACAATAATATTTTTTCATTTATTTATTCATTCCAATCTCCATGATTGAAAAAGAGCAGGAGGAAGAAAACATCTAATACCTGCCTCTTTCTTACAACATCAGACAGTCGTCATTACAGCAAAAAAACAAAACAGTTTACATAACAGTTAATGAATAAATCTAAAATCATAAGCAAAACCACTTCATTACATATTTATATATAATTTCTCCACTATCTCCTTATACATCCTTTTAAACTGAAAAATATTCCTACAGTTCTTCTCTTTCATTGCCAAATAATTCCACATTCTGACACAACAACAGAAACACACATTTGTTTTTCAGTTGTAAATTAAACCTCCTTCTCTGTTGTTCATCCTGTGATACTAAAACTAATAATCTCTGTAAATGTACAGACAAAAGTCTAAACACAAATGTCTTTGACTCTTTAAACTGAAACAATCCTGATTTAATAAACAGTTCATTAGTATTTTCCCTAAAATTAACATTATATATTATTCTTATTGATCTTTTGTGTCGTAAAAACAATGACTTTTTGTTACTTATATATGTGTTGCCACATACTTCTACACCAAGGGTCTCAAACATGCGGCCCGGGGGTCAAATGCATCCCACCAAATGTTCCAATGTGGCCCCTGAACTGAAGAGCAGAATAACCTAAAAAATAAAAAAGACTATTTTCTTCTAATTTTTTTTCTCTGTCTATGAAGGATGGACATTTCAAATTTTTATCATTGTAATTGTAAATATTTTCAAAATGTAATATTTTTTTCTACTAAAACAAACTATCCTGTAAGAAGAAAATGTGAATAATTTTCTTTTCTTCTTCTGTTACTGAGTGTTTAGTGTCTTTGTAGATGTGATACATAATAAAACACATGCACAAATGTAAGTTCAGGCAGAATATTGTTATTAGAATTGCCCTTATTTTCCTTCTGAAATGTCACTTTTTTCAGGTAATTCACATATTTTGAAGATGAAATAAAAGACTATTTTCTTCTCAGATTTTTTTATCTGTCTGGCAGATTCAAATTTTTATCTTTGTAAATGTAAATATTTTCATAACCTTATGTTATTTTTTCTACTAAAACAAACTATCCTGTAATGATAAAATGTGAATAATTTGAACAAATATGAACCTGAAATGTCTATAGAAAATTAAGCATAATTTTAAACGTTTTCTGCTTCTGTTACTGAGTGTCACAAAAACAATGACTGTGTTAGTTACACATGTGTTGGCTCATACTTCTATACAATAACGTTAATATTTTTAACTCAAATTTTACAGTCTATATAATCTATTGTTATTGTTCAGGTGAACTTCCTGTGTTTTTCATTCTGCAGTTAAACAAAGCTCCTGTTACATTTGTTATTTGATCAGTGTGCTCACCTCTAACCAAATACCAAAAGGTTTGTTCAGACAGGAAGTTAAACAGCGGTGCTGGCTGTTGCCATGCCTGCTACACTAATGTCAGGCCACATATGATTCAGTGTGATGTATTTCTGCAGCCTGAGGACAAGCTTTATGAGGTGTCATGATTGCATGTTCAATTAAAGCAAATAAAAACTGTCCTTGAAATGGCTAACAGGTTTTTAGAAGCTTTAAAACTCACTTTTATCATCCAAACCAATTTCTATTTTAGTTTTACAGCAATCACACTGCATCCTGTGTTTGGCCAGCCAAGTGTTTTCTTTACATTTCATGCTGAGCGACGTGTGTAATTAAACTGCATACGATCCATATTGGTTTATCTGGAACACAGCGTCCTGAGAAACAACCGATAAAATGTTTAGACGGAGAACAAAACTGGTCATTTCAAAGCACAACCACAACTGGACCAATCTCATACTGACTATGAATGGATATAAAGGTTGTAAAAATTAACAAGTCAAAAACCAAGTGCTAATCAACATGATGGAAAATGCACGCTCAGATAAACAGTCGAGCCTTTGGCTGCTGCTGCACAGCTTCATCTAATCAAGGACGTCTGTTTCCCTGGGCTTTATTGTTTGAAGCTTTTGTGCATCTTCAAATGGATGAAAGAGATGGAAACTATCAGGACCAGACAAAGTTGAACAGGAAGTTTCAATGAGTCCTTCTTTCCTGAACTTATCATTTGACAGAATAAATATATCATTAACAACACTCGGATCTTCAGTTTGTAAAACTACATATACCTTAATGTCTGAGCAGCCGTACAGTACATCCTGTTCCTGAGATGTAGATAACATTATAATAGCACCTATATATATATATATATATATATATATATATATATATATATATATATATATATACAGCTGCTATTTTAATAACATTATAATGACAGCTATATATACAGCTCCTACATCAATGATATATATATATATATATATATATATATATATATATATATATATATATATATATATATATATACACACACACACACACACACACACACACACATACATACATACAACTCCTACAATAATGAATTTTAATAACACCTATATATAGAGCTCCCACATTAATTATATTATTTCAGTATTTTTTAAATATATATAAACTGTCTTGTCCTTCATCTTTAACAGTAGAATATTAATCTGGTTGAAATAATTATCTTTGTCAAGGGAGGCTTCATAACATGTATGAGGCTCAGTTTGGTTTAATACTGACTTTGTTATGAGTTTGGATTAAACCACATTTTGATGCTGGATCAGACAAGGAAAAACGTAGGGGATGGAAAAAAGGGGGTGGGGGATACAGGGGAGAAAAGTGCCAAAAACCGTCCCAGGACAATATCAACATAACAAACAATACTAACCATTATAACAACAACAACAACAATAACCAGAACAAGAACTGTGCAAAAAATAAAGAAACACTTTAAGAACAGCTGTGGTTTTAATTTGGAGAGGTATTTTTTAGACATTTTAAGCAAAACCAGCCCAAAATGGCGAGAGGTTCAAGTAAAGTCACATAAATATTTAGAGTTTATGAAGGATTTTTCAAAGGTTCAAGAATGAAGGAAGTTGGTGTGAAAAGAGGCAGAACAGCTGTGTGTTCTCAAAGGTTCCTAGCGATGTACGAGAAGGGAAAAGCATCCGCCTTCACATATTCTATACATATTCTACTGTATATGACCCTCATCACAAACAGGTAAATGCAAGAAGGATAAAATGTTTATGGCTCTACTTCCGCCACTTACAGTCTACTATCCACCAAGGGCAGTTGAGTACTGGAAAAAGGACGTGGCTCAGGTTGGACATTCCCGTACTTAGGAAACCACATCTAATATGATCACGAGGGTGTGAGGAGACAGACGCAGCAGCAAAAGCTTTGAAAAATATGGCCTGTCAACAGATCGTCAGGCGTAACTGGGTTTAGCGATCATCAGGAATCCACAACGGGACAGGTTAGGAGCATTTAGAAACCTTTGTCAGTTGATAAGAAAATGTAGGGAAATATAAAAAGTGGTGTTTAATTTAATTGTGGGGTTGCTATAGTTAGGACGTAGACAGACAGACAGACAGACATGTAGAGTGTAGACGGTGGAAGTGAACAATCACAGGTATGAGCTGTGACAGACTGAAGCCAAATCTCAGTTTGGTTAATATTTGGTTCGGTTGGAAATGGTTTTATTTCTAGAGAAAAATAAAAACTGTCACTGTATATTTTCTGTACTTTAGCCTATCAATTCATAATAATAATAATAATAGTAAATAAATAAATAAACGCATCTAAAGTGGGAAAAACCTAGAGCCTTTCAGAGACTCTGAGGTAGTTTGACATTTTTAGTAAATATTTCTACTACAAAAGTGTCACATATGGTTGTATTCTGAAAAGACTAACAAAAAAGAATATGAAAGCAAAGTGAATGTAATGCAAACACAATTTATATCAATTTATTGCAAACACAAATGTATAAAAAACTTTTTAGAGTTCTTCAAACAGCACACAATAAATATATCTAAGCAAGACTTTTGAAGTTTGAACCTTGTGTTGGCTGTGTGTGTGTATGTGTATGTGTATATATATATATAAATATATAAAAATCATATATATCTGATTAATGCATCATTATGATTAATCTGATTGTAAATTTTAACGGTTCAATGTACAATTTGTTTACAGTTTTGTTGAAACTGTTGAAGGTGTTGAATAAACATGTTCAGATTTTGAGTATTTTATTTTTTATTTTTTATATTTTTTTACAATTTCAGTGTCTTTTTTGTATTTTAGAAGACTTTTGGAATATGTTTAGAATTCTTATCACTTTTTTATGTGAATTTTTGTGGATTTCAGCATAGTTTTATATTTTTTGTGCATTTTTTGTGTATGTTATGGAATTTTGGAAATTTCAGCAAAAAAAAAAACAGTTGACTGACAAAGTATTTTGATCATGATTAATCAAAATTAATCCAAAGCAATCCTGTAATTAATCTGATTAAAAATGTCATCATTTGACAGCCCTATTATACATAATATTATATCATATCATATTATATTATATTATATTAGTCATAAAATAAAACACTGAACAGTGCATATATTAGTGTGTTTTTATTGACAGTATAATCTTACCTCTCAAAGCCAATCTGTCGTATGGATTTCTCCCATGTAGAACCTGGAAAAAAACATGTAACGTTATTTAATGAATACTGAGGTCATTTGGGAAAGTTATACACTTTCACACTTTTAACAGGACTTTTATATGATAGTAGTTAAAATAAAAATGTTGGTGGTCAAACAGTCAGTTTTCAGTCATATGATCATTTCCATTACTGTACACAGTAAATATGCCAGTAACTGCTGCTAAGAATTCATTACTGTTATAAAACAACACATCCAAATTTATAACTGCTGCTGTTTTCCAGTCTCCAATCATTCATAAAATCAGTGTTATGATGTGTGTTATTTTATAAATCTAGTTTATTTTCATCTGCGAGTGAAGGAAGATAATTTTACTCCACTTGCTGTTGTGATAACCTCAGAGTAAAAACAAGATAATAAAAACGTTTCAGGCAGGTTTCCACAGCTTGGACTGGTTTCAAGTGTTCCTGAACGTCACATCAGGGCTTGGAGAGAGATTTCCAGGTATTCAGCTCATACCCTCAGATGACAGCTGAAGGTTGCAGGGCCTTTGTTCTGGCGCCAGAGACTTAACGTGAGTTTGTGGCTTGAGGATCTTGACTCAATGACAAATCAATGTATCCGGCTGTTTTGTTAGAGTATGAAGCAGCTAATTATGAGCTGAAGCGCCGCAGAACTGAAGTTGAAAGTTTATGGAGTGTAACAAAGAGGGTGAAGATGTTTAACACACCTCAGTGACAGCAGACGACTCCAACTTGGCCATAGTACAGTGAGCAAAGGCTTTTATTAAGCTAACTTTATCATCTGTGGCACTAGTGTGTGTGTGTGTGTGTGTGTGTGTGTGCAGGAGGTACTTTTTATAATGACTCTGGTATGAAGAGAGTAAAAAGTAGAACATCACAGTTTAATACAGAGAACAGTGGAGAAGACGGAAATATATGCTGCTTATTTATAAATAGAAATAGATAATATGACAGCACGGTGTGTAGTACTAGAAACAGAGGCTATAAGTACTTTTTACTGTACTTAACTTTTGTTAGATATCTGTATATACTGGATTATTTACTTTTCTACCAATTTTTCTCCGTAGATTTGTTCATAAATATCTGTACTTTATACCCTTTACATTTATATAAATATCTGTACTTTATACTCCTTACATTTATATAAATATCTGTACATTATACTCCTTACATTTATATAAATATCTGTACATTATACTCCTTACATTTATATAAATATATGTAATTTATACTCTTTACATTTATATAAATATCTGTACTTTATACTCTTTACATTTATATAAATATCTGTACATTATACTCCTTACATTTATATAAATATCTGTACTTTATACTCTTTACATTTATATAAATATCTGTACTTTATACTCTTTACATTTATATAAATATCTGTACTTTTTAGTCTTTTCATTTATATAAATAAATTTACTTTATACTCTTTTCATTTATATAAATACATTTACTTTATACTCCTTACATTCTCAGAATAGACTTGTTACTTTTTAAAACATGTGACAATATGAAAAACAGGAAAAATCAGTGAAGAAAAGTTGTGACTTTCTATGTCATAATTATTAATTTTATCTAACTATTGTGACTTTACTTTTTCCTCATAATTATGCATTTCTTTTTTCACATTTATGACTATTTCATCTTTATACTTTTTATCTCACAATTTTGACTTTTAACCTGATAAATATACTTTTTTTTTCTCGTAATGATGACTTTATTTTCCCATTTTTCCTAAATTTCCTGCCCATATCCATAAAACTGAGTATGAGCTGAACAAACACATTATCTACACAGTAACTCACTTTTAAAGGCTTTATTTTAGGATACTTTAAAAACTTATATAATTTTTTCTGGTCAAATAAGTATTATTTCATCAATGCAGTTTTACTTTTTACTTCATTACAATCTCATAATTTAAACTTTTTTATCTCACAATCTTTACTTTTAGTCTCATAATTGTGTGCATTCTTTAAAAATCTCATAATGATGACTTTTTTCTCTTTTTTTTTTCTTCCATTTTTCAATCATTTCCTGCCCATACCCACTAAACAGAGGAACTGTGACCTGATCAAACACATTATCTACACAGTAACTCATTTTTAAGGGGTTTATTTTTTGGATACTGCTGAAACTTTTATGATTTTGCTTTTTACTTTTGTACTTTATTCCAATTGAGAAGTTGTACTTTTTTACTTTTACTTCAGTAAAGAAATTGAATCAGTACTTCTACTTTTTTAACACCAGTAGCTGTACTTCTACTTAAGTACAGAATGTGAATACTTTTACCACCTCTGACTATAACTGTAAGGCAAGAGGTAATTTCATACTGTAGAGTTTGGGACATCCCAGGGTAGAAATGGGTCAGAAGTTTACCCACTTTGTCAGAAACAGGAAACAAACTCAAATTCCTCTCAAGATGCATAAAACAATAATGGACTGTCAGCACAAAGCCTGGTGTTACTCATCAGACACAAAGACAGCTGTAAAACTAGTCGCACTATTACAGATGTTAGGAAACAATACAGGGAGGTAAGCAAAACGAAAGGAGCCCAGTCCAACTTCATCTAGACTCAAAAACATGTACAAACTAGAAAAGCTTAGAGCGCAGACCTCCACCAAACTAACTAACTAACTAACCAACCAACTAACTAACTAACCGGCAAAAACAAACCCTGCCTCCTTGCACACATTTTACCTGATTTGCCTTACCTCTTATAAAAAAAAACACATTTTTGGTGACTGTGACCTTTGACCTACATTCACCAAAATTTAAACGGACCTATTCTGGACCATCTCATACCTTTCCTGAAAATTTCATAGAAATAGGTCCAATAGTTTTTGTGTAAATCTGCTTCGAAATAAAGAAACAAACAAGTAGTGCCTGGCACAACAAAGCCCACTCCTTCTCAAAATGTGAGACTATGGGTTTGACCTTTGAAGGTCACTCAAGGTCAAATGTCATTTTGAAGCCTACACATAGTAACAGTAACTGAGTAAGTAACTGAGTACTTATCACCACTCTGTTTGGAGTTACCGCCATTTAAAATCAGGTGACCTTGAGTTTGACCTTTCAAGGTTACTCAAGGTCAAAGGTGATGACATCATTTTAAAGTTCATGCCAGGTTTTCTATCTGTCAACAATAGTAACTAAGTCTCTATCTCCACTGTTTTTTTTTTGTTATAGTCTATTTGAGGTTTTTAGGTATTGACCCAGTGACCTTTGACCTCCTGGGTCAACAACAGATCAAAATCTATGCAGACAAGATGCAGAATTGAAAGACCAGCATCCATTGGAAGTCTGTCAAATGAATACTTCAAAAGTTCTATGCATAATTAAATTTTGATCTTTGTGACCTTTGACCTAGAGTCTTCGAATTTGTCCTTCAAGGTTCTGATGTCAACGCAGATCAACAGTGAAAAGCCAAAAGAAGCTATATGTAAAACTGAGTATACAGGAATGAAAAGAAAATTCCTCATTTTCATGTCGTTGGACAGTGTGTCCAGAGTAAGGTATTATACAATGACATTTGTCCTCTGCATTTAACCCATCCTTCATGCCATTGGGGCATCTATAAGGAGCAGTGGGCAGCCATGGGCGGCGCCCGGGGACCCATCTCCAGCTGGAGCATTTTACCCTAACAAACATATTTTTGGACTATGGGGGAAACGGGAGCACCGGGAGGAAACCCATCCAGACACAGAGAGAGAAACATGCAAACTCCACACAGAAAGGCCTGCACGGTCCGGGAACCAAACCCGGGCCTTCTTGCTGTAAGGCAAGAGCGCTAACCACTACTGATCTAAAACCAGTACGTTTCCAGGTGCAGGAGCCGTCTTTAGGAGGACGTCCATACGAGTCGATTGCCGAGTGCAGAGTTAAACGCTCTGGAAATTCATGTTTTCGTTGCATTCCTTTTTAAAAACATAGTCCAGTATTTTATTACAAATTTGAATTAAGCTGTATGCAACAACAAAGCTTAGCCTACTAACAGGTTGTTGTTTTTAAAAAAGAATAAAAAAGAAGTCTAACTGTGCGCTTGGCAATCGACTATTTAGAGCTTCCTTCTAAGACGTCTTATGAACACAGATGGGTACATGAGTTGAAATAAGTAACATGGACACACTATCCAACGACATGAAGACCTCAGGACACTTCAGTTTGCCTTTAGGGACCCTCTACTTACTACCATGTAAGTGTGACGTTGTGGTGGTCTAAAAATAGCGTTGTTGTCGGCGAAAACACACGACCTAATCACTTCCATGCTAACACAGTTTGGCTCAAAACAGCTAAATTGAAATTTCTCAATGTACATCTGAATGGTGTGATTTTAATGTTAACTATATATAAGTACTGCCAATCATCTTATTTTTACTCTGGATAATCCCTTTAATGTCAATCAAACCCAATCTCCCAAATAGGAGACATGTGGGGAGGTCATTTGCGTCGGTACGTTGTTACAGAGCTACTTTACAAATGCAACCAAACATCTGTGATGGGAGGAGCCAACATGACTAACCCCTGACCTGACCTCTGACATCCAAACATCGCCCACAGTTCTCCTCACACCAAACACTCATCTACTACCACAAAAAACAACTGTTCAAACCAGTCTCCTCTCGAAAGGCTAAAATGGTCCAGTAAATGTACTCTATCCATCATATTATCCTATGATTTAAATCAATGTCTCAAAAACCTGCACAGATCTTTAGTATCTTTATTGCATTTTAGGAATAACTAGGTGTACTGTATTGTTTATTCCAAACAATAAACCAGTAATTTGTACCTCTGTGATGAGTCTGACACACAATCATATTCACTTTCTTGTGTGCGGAGCAGAGAAGAAGTGCACTGATGAAAAACACAACTGCTTCAAACCCTACATTTTACTAGGTAATATACTTGCACAAAGATAATTACCTAAAGGTTCCAGTAAATTAATGTTAAATCAAATGGTTGAGTGTTAAAATAAAAGGTTATTAATGGTGCAATTTCAACAAACTCAGCAGCTTTGAGCCACTTTCAGATAACTTTATGTTTTATGTCCCATATAAAGACTGAAAGAGTCAAGTATCAGTGCTCCTCATATACAAACCAAAAAACACATCAGTGAAAAAATCTGTTTAAATGAAATAAATGTGTCTTGAAAATTGTACTGAACGTAAATGAACCAAATAGAATTCAGGTGTTACTCTGATGCATATGAGAGGATATGAAAGGTGATAAGAGGACAGTAGGTGAGTGTTGTTCACACAAATCACACTCTTAATTAGTCCATTAACTGAATGAATGAATGAATGAATGAATGAAAACTACAGAAAACTATTTTGTTAATGTATTCACACAATAATTTTTTTAGGAAAATACATATGTTGTAGCTATTTTATTGTCTTCTATTGATTGCTTGCCTTTATTGTAAGTGTTTATAAACTAAATATAATTACCCCTGAAGTGGAAAGGGGTATTGTTTTTGAGTCGGTTTGTTTGTTGGTCTGTTTCTAAGCAGGTTTACACAAAAAAACTACTGGAACAATGTCCATGAAATTTTCAGAAAAGTTGCAAGGTGGTCCAGAATAGATCTCATTAAATGTTGATGATTGTAGGTCAAAGGTCAAAGTCATCAAAATGTGTTTTCGCAATGATAAATCAGGTCAAATGTGTGCAAGGGAAGTGGAGTTTCCTTACTTTCCTTTCATTACTAAGAGTTTTCTTGTCTTATGTTAAACCTCAATCCCTTAACTGTGGCCAAAACTGTATGCAACATACCCCCCCCAAAAAAAATCTACCTAATGTACATGCTATGGTCAAATGAAATATCTCCACTTAATTTAGCATTTCATAATTACATATAACTAATGAAAACTGTAGATTTTAACTTAAAAAAGTCAAATTACATGAAAACATTAATATTAACAAATCATCATTTTGCAAAAAGAGAAGAGACATGCATGAAAAATTACATATATTATGCTTGTTACTAAATGTTTTGTGTATTTGTAATTGAAATGTTGATATACAGTATGCTTGTTGAGTTTTAGATGAGCATACTATCTAAATAAAATAAGGAAAGCTCCTAAACTAATAGAAATAGATTTTTCTCTCAAATAATCACTTGATTTTGACATGAAATAAAGTAAAACATTTGGTGATCAGTTAATAAATGATCAGTGAATTCAATGATTATGTAAAAACCCATGTGTTTCAGCTCTGTACTCTATTTACTGGGTTGAATTTTCGACTTCCTTCACTGTTTGTGCTTTTGCTTGTAGCAGCCACAGAAGCTGACGTGCAGAAGCAGAAAAAAAAGAGCAGATAAGATCGACTGATTTTAATCCAGGAGTTTTCAAATAGTGAGGTGGTCCTTCCCTGGGGGGCACCAGATGACTTTAGGGGAGGCGCAATGTGAGAAAAAATAAACCTGAATAAAAATATAAATAAATGTGTAAACACGGGTAGCTAACTACAGAACAAACCAAAAGTGAAAGTGAGAGAGGACACAGAGTCTGGGGCGAGCAACAAAGTCTGAGCCTGATTTGTTTGTGTAGTTTGTTTTTTCATGGATTGGTCCAGACGAAGCTCCGCCCACCCACCGTCTTATTGAGTTATAACATTTTTTTATAGGAAGCTTAATGAATTGAATTTTAAAACGCATAAAGATGTAAAAAAAATATGGTGGGAAAATGTTAAAAGCACACGCAGATGTGAAAATATGTTTAAAAACTGTTACATACAGAAAAAAAATATAAGATGTGTTAAAAGAAATGTTAAAAAAAACATACACAGATATTAAAATCTGTTTTAAAAAATATGTTAAAGACACATCACAGACATGTAGAGTTGATGTTAAAAAAAGATTTAAGAAATAATACATTAAAAAAAAAGAAATCTGTTTATGAAAATTATTGTTGGGGGAGGGGGTGGGGCTGCTTCTGAGTTGCTTCTATTCTATTATTATCCCATAATTTGAAAACCCCTGCCCTAATAATCATCTACAGGATAATGAAGGACATAGATGATTTAAGTCTTCAAATTCAGTCAGTTCAAAATGTCATCACACTGTCCATGAGTTAAACACAGTGTGTGAGTGAAGTCCAAACATGTGCAACACCTAAATGACTGCAGCCCAAACTGAGGCTGCAGGTGTGTGTGACATCACACACTAAGAATGTTCCAGGTAAAGTTATAGGAGCGCTGTGTAATACACTCTGAAGTCAATGTGCAGATGAGAACTGCATAATATACTGTTTGTTTGTTTGTTTTTTTTATATGTATTTATTTATTTATTAATCTCACACAACACTGATTGGGAGAGATTATTATAATCACTCACTCACACACACACACACACACACACACACACACAGAGTGATACGTCAATCTCACAATTAACTAAAAGGTCAAAATCACATTATTGGTTATTACTCAAGAACGGAGGGTCACAGAAGTTTCAGATTCATACCAAACAGTGCGGAATACAAGATTTCTACAATTCTCATAATTGGTGTTATTACCTACAACCAATCATTTTTGAGACATGTCGCAAAATCTTTTTCTGTAACACTGTGTGTCAAGCATAGAAATATCACGCTATAACTTAATCAATACTGGATATATTATCATAATATTACACACACTGGCACATATATACATATAACAAAATTATCAATATTGCAAAAGGTCAAAGGTCAAGGTCGCATTTAGCAGAAAGGTCAAAATCACATTATTGGCTCGAATTCAAGAACAGGTTGTCATAAAAACTTGAGATTGGCACAAAATAGGGGCAAGTTTAGACATTCTCTGAATACTTTATTTATTTATTTATTTATTTTTTAATTATTAATTTTCTTGAATTATTTGAGCTACAAGAAGGATGACATATATTCTGTGTCGACCACTAATCTGTTTGACCATACTGTACCACACAGCTGTCATTTACTTCTGAGGATTTTTTCATAAAAAATCATGTCAGTTTTTTCTAACATCACAAACATCCACAAAGTACAGGAGAAAGTGTGAGACTTTCTGCTCGTCGATGCAAGACGGTGCTTTCCACCCCAGCTGGGCACCAAAAATACCTGTCCTCAGACTTTATGTGAACATCATAAAACAGCCTTTGTACTTGCAGGGCCGTTAACCTCCCAGCACAGCACTTCTCTTCACTCACTCGTCTATCTGCGCGGCCTGTTGCCAGTTCGGCCCTTTCTCGCAGATGCTGCTTTCATGCCGCGTCAACATTTCAGCGCGTCGTAACCATTATCAGACGATGTGTATGCTGAGGGAGAATTCTGTAAACCTCTCAAATTTTGGACTTGAGTGACAAGAAGGGATGCAGAGAGCAGTAAAGGCCAAAAAAAAAAGTGTCGAACAATGAATTGTATGGAAACGGTTTTGCATGCTAAAAAAAAAAAAAGACATTTCACACTACACTTCAACTACTTGTTCAATGCTTGGATTTTTGTAATCATTCCTCTTTTTTTTCCTCTCAGAATTGTCTCGCTATAAAATACTTTATTGCATCTCATCATTGAGGCATGAAATGTATTGATTTCACTCGCTCGTCATTTGATCCCACTTTATCCTCACTGGGGTCACGGGGGTCACTGGGGGCCTAATCCAGCTACAGTGGGCGAAGGCGGGGTACACCCTGTATGAGTCTCCAGTTCATCTCAGGGCTGAACATATATAGGCAAACAATCATTCTCACATTCACACCTATGGACAATTTAGATTAACTAATTAACCTATCAGTGCATGTCTTTGGATGGTGGGAGGAAACTGGAGAAAACCAACACGGACAGTATGCATTTATTTATTTATTTTTATTATTTTATTTTATCATGTCCTTTGTCCTTAACAGTAGAATGTTAGTTTAGCTCCTTTTGGTGCATAAGCTAATTAGCTTTTCCAAGAGAGACTTCATACCATGTATGAGGCTCAGCTTGGTTTTTATACCGACTTTATTCTGGGTTGTGATTAAACCACATTTTGATGCCAGATCTGACAAGGAAGGACAGGGGGCTTGAAAGAAAGAAGAAGAACTCAAAACGTGACGTCATCGAGCCTATCGGTGTTATCTCATCTGATGTCTGAAGGTAAAGATGAAGCGAATATAAAAAAAAATTAAAAAAAACGTGTGATACTATCTTGTCTGGACTCTAAGATATCACCAGTTATGTGTTTTAGCTGTTGACCTTCACTGTGACCCTTGACCTTTATAGCTCAAAATTGAATGGTTTCTTCCTTGATGCATTCCCAATCATCTTTGAATGTTTCATCAAAATCCGCCCATAACTTTTTGAGTTATCTTGCTGACAAACAAACAGACAGAACAGACAGACAAACAAACCTCCTTTGCGGCGGTAACAAAGCAACCCAGACGGTTTTCTAAACAGAACCAACACACAATGCATTCGATAACAATGGTGAACACTGTAATATTAATGAAATGTCGTTGGAATGAGACCTTTAATGACCCACAGAGGAACTAATGACAAAACAACCATCTACAGTAACGGGAAATTTAACCTTATAGGGTGTTGAAATATGAATTTCAATCAGATACGGATTGAAATGTGCTTTTTTTTTTTTCTTCACTGTTTTCTCGTAGCCTGTCACCAGCTGGGTGGGGGCTAAGACAATGAACGCCAAACGCGTTAGACAATCATAGGAAAGTATTTGACAGTCCCTGTGTTTCTGAAACTATCTGTAGGCTCCACTGTAAAAAAAAAAAAAAAGACCCACCCATTTGGCACTCCGAGGGTCAAGACAAACACTTGGAAATGTTTGTAAATGTATTTCCCCCGCATGTGGAATGACAGATGACTCCAAAGGAAGCCGACACAAACTCATCTGGTGACCAGTCACTGACCTGCGGCTGCAGCTGGACACGTTAGCCTTCTGGAAAGCTCTTCTCATTCATACTCAACTCACTTTACTGCTCTAATGGTGTATTTGGCTACAGCCGACAGAGGAAATTATATGAAGCTATCTAGGGGGAGGATAACTGCCTCACCGTGAAGGAGGACTCATTGTTTATACTTGGCTGCCAAAAGGAAAAGGGTGTCAAGGGGCTAAATACCAGATATAGAAACCAAAGATAAGGCATTTACTCAGAATGCAAGCGGTGCATCAAGGGGACAAAGAGAAATGTCTGGCTTCCTCATGTGTGTAAAAATAAAGTAAGAATAAGACGACCTGAACTTCAGGATGTAGGGATCCTGACAATATTTATGTTATCACTATTAAGTTGTGCAAAAGATCACGCAGCCTTAATTTAGTGTTAAAGAATTGAGCTGTACAACTTTTTTCACAGTGACATTTTTTGGGATACTGTAATGCAATACTCAGACATGCGTATCCAAACCTAGTATTAAATGGGCCCTGAAAGTACAGGTGGGAAGTAAGGAAGTAGAAGTAGTTTGTTCCTGTAAGCAAGTAGATTTGTTAGTTACAGTCGTGGTCAGAAGTTTACAGTCAGTCCATAATTCCCAGAATTTCACATTTTGGGCCAAGACTATAGTTTAGAAACTACAATCAACTTGCACTTTTGACTTACGGTAATTTTTATTTATTAGTGACTCATATTTGGTCAAATTTCACAACTTTTATTCTGGAAGCCTTTTACATGTCGACCAATGATAAATTGTCTGCTCTGTGTACGTTATGCACTGCTATGATCGCAGCCTGGAGCCTCAATATTAGCTCATGATTAAAAGTGCATCCATTTCATTCAGAAATTTAAATGAAGTGTGGTGGTCAGAGCATCATCTGATGTTCATAACATCAGAGCATGTCGACTTAGAGATCAGGAGGCTGGAGGAAAACTACCACAGAGTAAATACTATAAATAACAATGAGTGAAAGACTGAAAGTGTTTTGCAATATACATAATGTTTTATGATTTTTTTTCCATATTACACTCACAAAGTCAGAATCTATTATGGTAAATGGACTGCACTTATATAGCGCTTTTCCACCTTCATGGTGCTCAAAGCGTTTTACATTAGCCTCACATTCACCCATTCACACACACACTCATACACCAGTAGGTTTCTAAGGTTCTGTCAGTCCTACTGGGAGACTAAGTCAGGGTTCAGTGTCTTGTCCAAGGACACTTTGACATGTGGACAGCCAGAGGTGGGACACGAACCTCCAACCTTTCAGTCATTGGACGACCCTTTTATTTTGAAGGAGCTTTATATCCGGTAACAGATGTTCCTGACCAGCTTTGATGGTGTGTGTTTTAGACTAAAATAAAGCTTTAAAAGTGAGTTAATACGTCTACCCTGTGTTTAATGATGGATCTGGTGGGTTTGGAAATTAGACCATACAGGACTCAGTAACACCACTACTTCTGTCACATGACACCATCAGTCCACCTGCAGTAGACCTCCTGTTGGTGAGTCTGACAAGAACAAATAAATCTAAAAATGATAATGAATAAATAATTAATATATAAAAATAAATTAATAAAAAAATAAAAATAAACTGTGAGCCAACTTTGTAGACATTGTGCCAAAGAAGCTACACAAAACTGAATCAGAGCAGTAGTTTCAGAGAAAAAGAATGTTGAAATTTAGTTTGACCCTTCAATGCGACACAGGGTGAGTGTTGATGGACCATTCCTATCAGTGTTCAATAGTTTACTATCAGTGTTCAATAGTTTCCTATCAGTGTTCAATAGTTTCCTACCAGTGTTCAATAGTTTCCTACCAGTGTTCAATAGTTTCCTATCAGTGTTCAATAGTTTCCTATCAGTGTTCAATCGTTTCCTATCAGTGTTCAATCGTTTCCTATCACATTCAAATTGTTTACAAAGGCATGTGTTACATTTTGTGTCTAACGCTTAGATCTATTTAATAAATTAATCAGAATTTAAATTATATGTGAAATAGAAATCGGGATATTTTTCAATAATGATTAATCGTAGAGTTCCCATTTTACAAATACATATTATTTTACACTTCAGTATCGGTTTATGTTGAAGAAGGCAAAAAGAATTCTTCTGTATCGTCCTTTTTTCAGGGGCTGCTTTTGAACCTTCATTATTATTATTATTTATGTTTTCTCCTTATTTGTCATATCTTATTATGACAGATGTAACACTAACATTTACACTAACATTTTTATACAAAAAACATTTGTATAAAACAAGCCTATTTGTTTTTGTACATTGATAAAAGTATTACAATGAATTTCAATGACACAAAAACGTGTGATTAAACTGCCATTAATTACAATTCAATATTTTATTCCATTGACAGCACAAAAAATTAATAATTAAAAATAAATAAGTAAATAATTTTTTTAAAATTATTAATTCATAAATAATAAAAAAAAAATCTATTAATAAAATGTAATTAAATATATACAAATAAATACAAAATAATTACAAATAAAACAAACATAATTGCAGGACCTGTGATGTAACTACTGCACACACGTATATTACGATGTCGATGTTCAAACAATATATTGTCCAGCTTTACTTTACAATGTCTCACAGTCACAAAAAATAACTTTAATACAAAATTATAAATTTGTATTTTTCGTCTCCCAGTCCAGTATTTGGATCCACACAGTCACTTGAGAAATAAGGTTATTTATGAAAATCTGGACATTTTCTTTTTTATTCTTACCTGCAAAAATATTAAAATTAGGATTTTTTTTTTTTTTTTTTACATTCAGAGACATTTTTTTTGTTGATTTTGAATCTGTTATTTACTTTGTCTAGTTCTTACTAATGTGTTGAGATTCATAATACAATATATAAATAAGGATATAACTGTTAATAGACACCAGCTGTAGATGTGCAAAAACACTGTCCATTTGAAGTGTCAGTTATTATTTTTCTTTGAGTGAATATTTACCGCGCACTCGTGTGTGTGATTTTTTTTCTTTCCAGAGGTGATAGGGTCAGTTCTGTCTTTTGAGCAGGTTGACTCTGCTTCAGTGGAGGAAAGCGAGTGACTTCCATTAAAAAAAAAAAAAAAAGTCATTAAAACACAAGGTCAGCAGCGTCAGTCCCGTCCAGACACATGAACATTTTACAGTTTGATAGAAATTTTCATGACAAGTCCAAGGCCGGCTATTAACACCTTTCCAAGACTGAGTCAGTAGCTTACGGTGTTTGTTTAACGAGCAGCACAAATTCTTTTTTTGTTTTTTCGAAGTAGCCATATGGTACAAAGATGCTAATTTCATTAAGGAATGTCTTGGATTCATAAATCTTCATGATGTGGCAAAATGCAATAAGCATGGCGATATTTTTAGACGAATCATTAATAGAGACCATAATTCACCACCTACTGCAAATGGTGCATGTCTTCACTTTAGTTTTTGGAAGGAAAATGTCCCATACATTGTAAAAAAAAAAAAAAAAAAAAAAAGCTACACCTTTCTGGATATAAATACTATATAGCGCTGTGATACCCTCAGGCCAGAGTTTATACAGAAAACAGCCTGTGTGATGGATGGCTGTTGTGAATGCATGGACCACAGGTAAAGAGTTCAGATTTTTTTGGTCACCCTCTGGAAAATGACTCAATCCCCTTTCAGATAGTTACCCGATTATTAAATTATTAATGTTTTTCCAACACAAATATGTGTTGTTTGTGTGTGAGGAGACCCTGAAATTATGAACAAAACCATCCATTCCTTTTCTCCTGATCCATTTCTTGTGGGAGGGGGATAAATACGCCCCCATTATTCTGCATCGTTTCCTGTGTGCGTCCGGTGCTTTGGGATCTGAGCCCTGGTTGCGGTCCCTGGTTGGTCTGACCCGGGTTGATGAGATGGCCCGGTCCGTGAGTGGCATCGCGACTGTGGTGTTGTGGTTTGTCTGGCCTGCCTGGGTCCAGACGAACCAGACCCGAACACACCAGGCCGTTGATGGACCAGGACCTGAAGACACTGGAGCTGTTAATTAGACCAGAACCTGAAGGCACGGGGGCCGTTAATGGACCAGGACCTGAAGGCACCGGGGCTGTAACATTCAGCACTCGGCCCACTTTGATTCTCTCCAGCTGATTTTATTTCATCAGTGTCTTTCTCTCTTTTTCAGGTTCCATTTCTTCCTCTCGGTAGAATGTGGAAGAGAGGGGCGGAGTCAGTTAAGAGGGGCGGAGTCAGTTGTGGCTCATTTGCATTAAAGCATGAGGCACTAAAAGCGTCTGTTTCTCCAGGTTCAAGAGGCTGCCGTATCTGCATCAATGTGGTATTTTGACCAAAGCATGTGACGGACAGGTCACTGAGACAACAGGGAACTGTGGTGGACAATGGACATGATATGTCCCCTTTAAGGTTAAGTAACTTTATTGGTGTTAAGTCTGCCGGCTGTAGCTCAGTTGGTAGAGCAGGTCGTCCAATGATCGAGGGGTTGGCGGTTCGCGTCCCGTCCATATATTGAAATGTCCTTGGGCAAGACACTGAACCCTACGTTGCTCCCAGTAGGGTCAAGCAGCACCAGTGTATCCACAGCAGCATCTACTGGTGTATGAGTGTGTGTGTGTGTGTGTGTGTGTGTGTGTGTGTGTGTGTGTGTGTGTGTGTGTGTGTGTGTGTGTGTGAATGTGAGGAATTGTAAAGCGCTCTGTGCACCCACTGGTGTATAAAAATGCATTATATAAGTCCAGTCCTTTTCACTCCACCTTGAATCTACCTCAATGCACAATGTGTTAATTGTGCAAAACAGCCAAATGAATGTGGTTTTCATAACAAGATAGAAACATACTGTAGTATCACCCACATTATGTTTGTCATTAACCTGTTTAATTAATGCTCGGCAAAGAGTCTGTATTTTATCAAATTCCAAAAGTCCGGCCAAAGTTATAAATAGCCCAAACCTCACCAGAGAAAGGATGCTGGGCGCTGGGTGTTTGTTCTGTGTTGTGTCTGGGGAGTCCAGTGTTTTATATTTATGTAACAGATCAATCACCTAATCAATGTCGACTCCCTGGCAGCAACAACAGCTTAATGAGATTTAATCAATTGGTTCAATTTTACACCTTCTTCATGTGTTCTCAACCTATGTCGTCCTGTTATTTCCACACACAGAACATACGTACAAGCCTTGACTGTAACGGCTACAGTGCACTCACAGTTGAAGTCAGAGGCGATGGAGTTCCCGGCCAGGAGGCTGTTGACGGTAATCTGATAGATGATGTGGAGCAGCAGGAAGGACATACTGGTGAAGCACAGGGACTGCAGCAGACGCCCTGTGTGGCCTGGAGGGAGGAGAACACTTTCAGTGAGTTCGCTACTGAGACCACCAACTTTAAGGATTTCCACATGTTATTTTTTTTGCCATCTATGCACTGAAACCCAAAAAAAAGAAGTGCCTTTGCGGGTTCGTTTTTCATGACACAGAACAGTATGTTCAACACACTAATTGAACTTTTATTCCTTTTTGAGCAACTTTAAACACATTTTCTTAATACCACACCACTATAAATTCTCGCAGAACTCCCAAGTAAAAGTTGTTTTTATTTTGTTTGTTATGAACTAAGATTCATAGTGATATTTTTGTTTAAAAATATTTAAAACATTTTATATTAAAAAAAAAAAAAAAAGAAGAAGAAGAAAAAGCTCACTGGGAACACACCCAAGAGTGATTTTCTGTGAATCATGATCCATATCCTGGTTTAGAGCTGGCAACACATTCACATAGCAAAGCTTATTTTTATTAAAAGTCAAATAAACATTCTGGTGGACCACAAGACCTCTAAGGCGTTCTAAGACCTGATTAAATCAAAGGTTGGATTCTTTGGTTTCTGGCCTCAAATAATGACTTGGATATTACAGAGTGTAAGGCTCAGACTGACACCGTGTCACTGACTAATATAGGTTAGGACGACAGCAGTTACTCCTGCCTGCTACGACACAAACAACAGTCAACATCATATGTCACAGGAGTCAAACATGCGTCCCGGGGGCCAAATGTGGCCCACTAACTGTTGAACTGTGTCCCGTGGGATGAAGTGTATAATAACCTATTAAATGACTCCATATTTTCTTCAGTTTCTTCTTTTACCAATAAATGATGATAACTTCAAATTTTTGTCATTGTTTAACTGCAAAAAATAATATTAAATGATGAAAATATTGACATTTACAAACTATCCTGTAACAATAAATTGTGAATAACCTGAACAAATGTGAACAACCTGAAATGTCTAAAGAAAATTAGACACAATTTGAACCATTTTTAATAAAACTAATAATAAATTGAGGCAAAATATTCTCAGAATTGCGCTAATTTTTTGCTTTTTGTATTTACAGTAGATAATTTATAGAATTAGTTTCATTATTTAATGGGGTTTTTCCAGCAGTAAAACAATGACAACAATGTTAAGATGTGATTATTTTTAAGTTATTATGTTTACATTTTACTGGTCCGGCCCATTGTAGATCAAATCAGGGTAAATGTGACCCCTGAAGAAAATGAGTTTGACACCCCTGTCACATGTCAAAAGAACTCGGGAGCAAGAAGCAAATATAACTTTGACAGAAGTCGAGTGGCTAAACTTCTGCAAAATTAACACTTCCTCCACCTAGTTCAGGGAAATGATGGGAATTTGTATGGAAAAATGTTATTAGGAACTTCATCACCACGAGAAGAACATACTTAGAAAATGGTAGAGCAGAATCTGAGCATCGCTGGAGACATTGTAATAATGTGACGTCACTGTCACATCTTTTAAGGCCTTCTGGTAATTAAATTTTATTGGTTAGGTGTAGTTAAAGAAATTAACTCAATCCTTGGATTTGAAATAGGGTATAACTTTCAAACAGTATGTCTATGTAACCTACCAGCCGATATTAATTCTCAGGATAAATACCTACTTAGGATATTACTAATAGCAGACAAGAAACCAATAACAAGGAAATGGCTGAACAGGGAGCAGCCGACGGTGGGAGAGTGGTCAGACACTGGAAAAAATATACATGAAATGGAGGATGACCTTTTCTTTAAGACTGAATCATAGTAAAGCTGAAAGGTATTGGTCGAAATGGTCTTTGTATGCAAACAAGAAAACACAGTAGAACAGTTCCTATTATGGCTTTACATGCACATCTATTTGTCCTCTTTGCTATGTTTGATGTTTTTATTAATGGTGTAAAGTAACTAAGTAAAAGTACTTCATTACTGTACTTAAGTAGATTTTTTTTAGGTATCTGTACTTTACTTGAGTATTTCTTTTTCTGGCAACTGTTTACTTTTACTCCCTACATTTTTGTATAAATATCTGTACTTTATACTCTTTACATTCTCAGAATGGACTCATGACTTTTACAAACTGAACAGATGTGACAGTACGAAAAATCAGTCGCTTCAGAGAGAAAAACAGTGGAGGAGAGAAACTGTGACTTTAAATATTATAGTTGTATGACATTTTATCTCATAATTTTGACTTTTTCTCTTAAAATTATGCATTTTTATCTCATTATCTCTCTTTTTTTTTTTTTAAATCTCAGGACTTTTTACTTCAATTGTCACTTTTCGTCCTCCATTTTTCCTAAATTTCCTGCCCATATCTCAATCAAACACATTTTCTACACAGTAACCTACTTTTCAAGGCTTTATTTCAGATACTTTTGAAACTTTTCTGATTTCATTTTCTCAAGTATTATTGGGTTCATGACAAAAAAAGCTATTTTACTTTTGTATTTTATTACAATTGAGAAGTTATACTTTTTTACTTTTACTTAGTTGAATCAGTACTTCTACTTTTACCAGAGTATTTTTTCACACAAGTAGCTGTACTTCTACTTAAGTACAGAAAGGGAGTACTTTGACCACCTCTGGTTTTAATGGATTTGTTTTTGCAGTGCTCCTAACTGGCCCTGGTTTTGTTTAGTCAAATATTTTACACATGTATGCTGCCTCCCAACCGTCCTGCCAAGCTGGATGATGACAGGTCATGTGTTCTCGAATCCAGTCAGTGTAAGAGCTGGTCATCAATTTCAGAAAAAACTTGAGCAAGATCAGAAGCAGAAGTCAGAGAGTTTGAACCCACGTTAAGACGTAGATGGTTCTTTTAGTTCTTCAGTGTTAATAACTGCTCAGTGTAGTCTATATATAAAACATGTTTTTTGTTAATAAATACGACTAAATTTGAAATCAATTCTTGACTTTAGTTTTCATTCTTGCAGTAGTTATTTAACTTATTGTTTGAATGGTATTATGCAAGCTTCTGTGATGTTTGCAAATGTTGCTGAAACACTGAAACTTGATTGGAAGAAAATAGTGAATGAAATCAAAATCGCAATATCCATTTTTTCTTAACATCGTTTAGCCCTCCCTTCCTCACAGGTTGGACTGGACTGGTTTCTCACCACCCCTTTCATCAATGAACTTCTGTAGCCCCATACACTATACTATACAACATGATACAGTACTCTTGTTTGTATGTTCATCTATTGAGCCATGTTTCCACTACGCGACGGTACGGGTCAGGTCTGGTCGGGTACGGTACGGGTCTATTCTGGACAGCGTGCATTTCCATTGTCTAGGGAGACCTTCAGAAGGGGGCGTGCTGTTTGGTGGAAGTGTCATCACATGGTCTTACATTAAGATGGGACGTCATATGAGGTGCGCTGCGAGCTGGAAATATAAACAAGCAGACCAGCCTTATAGAGGAATAACACAGAGCCATTTCCAGTGCTTTCTTTCTGAGCCACTCCAACTGTAATGGTCCTTCACCTGCCGATAATCGCCGCACAGTTTTTTCCATCTTCCATCACTGGGCCGCCGATCGAATGAAGCCCCTCTCTGACATTTTAGCCAAAACCACCTGGAACGTTTCAACTCCCGCTGCACCGCCTACTTACCAATAATGCACAAGAAAATTTGTACCTCATCACTACTCCAAACTCCGTTGCCAGACATCTTCTCGTCTTTTACGATGCAGATGGACTTTAAAAATGGCGCAGTTAGTTGTTCTTAAAATTCCACTGTGCTTCACGATGAGAACGGTACAGTACGCTTGGCACCCCAAGCAGAAGGGTGACCAAAATACTAACAGCTATGTTATGTTCCAGCGCACCATTTTTTTTCCCTCTGTTTTTTTTATGATTCCTAATTAATTTTATTAGATAATTATTGTTATATTTATGGATATTTTTTGCAGTTATAAATTTTAGTGAAAAATCCTGCATGTAGTGGTTTTTTTTTTTTTTCAGGTTGATTGGCTTCCACCGTAGCAACTATAAATTGGACAGGCATCTGGTTTTGCAGGAGACCTTTGGAAGTGACCTGTCCTTTTTCCTGCCTCGCCTTCAGCTGGGGATGCTGGTTTCAAGAGCACACACGCCAGGCCACGCACTCAACAGGAGTTTTTACGCTACAAGATGCCGGTTGGCTGCACTTTGCCTTTTTTTGTGCGAGCTTTGGTTTCTTTTTTTACTTGGACCCGGTGAATCTGAACGTCCTGTTTTCGGTTTATTTCTTTGACAGGGTTTAGTTGTGGGTTGTTTTTTAGGGCAGGCGTATTGGTATGTGGGCAGCTTCTACGACCCTGTACAGGGTTGACCTGATCCTCATGCTGTCCTTTTGTTAATTTGGCCAATTCACCTGGGTCCAACTTTTCTTTAAACTTTTGGGTTTCCTTTTTGTTTTGGGCAGGGGAAGGGGATTCATTTAGTAAATTAATTTGCTTAATTAAAGAGTTTTTGCCAAATTTGAACCCTTTTGTCTCCTATGCTCTCTAATTTATGTTGCAACCTTCGGGTCATAACAGGGTACCATGGGACCAGTACGCTTTCCTCGCAATGGAAACGCTAAAGTCCTGAACTGTACCGTACCGAACAGCATAGTGGAAACAGGGCTTTGGTGAACTGAAAGTTGGGGTTCATTTTGTCTGTATGTTTGTTTCTGTAAAAAAATATTATAATAATTTGCACTTAAAAATAAAGCTTAAAATAAAAAGTGACTACAGCAGTCCTCAGAGGTTACTCATCCTGAGAGGGTAGGATGAGAGTAGACACAGGAGCTTCTGCAGCTGTTCAACACATGCTTATTTTATAGTACACCTACAGGTATTTGGGATAATTTCAGTAGTTGTTATGGTGATAACTCTCCGCAATAGAATTTTGCAGACCTCTCTTATAATAGAAAATTATCATTGAAGTTTTATACAGATCATGTATTTAATTACTATGTAATGTACTGCTAGATGAACTAAAACCATTAGCTTTGCTCCAGTGGTTCTATATGAGAGAACATCTCCGTAAATCCAATTCGTTCTTCACCATCTCATTAAATTTACCACATCCTTGTGGGGAACACATAACAGTTTTACTATAGTATGGCACAATATCCTGGCTATGGTGAAGTGCTATTACTGAGCCTCGGGCCGCTAAGGACTAACTGTATCAAATGTGCACAGCAACAGACCACGGCAGGGTTATTAAATGTTAAAGTGAAAACAATTTGTGTTAATTTCCCAAAGCAATTCCCTGGGCAGTCACAAAGAACAGAAAGAATGCTTGTAAATATGAGGTATGAGGACTTTTAGCAAGATTCAGCATCCAAAGTGGTCGTCAGCCTCTGGACAACACAACTGTTTTGGCTCCGTATCCCAGTTTTCCTATTTGTAAGGCAACGTTTTGTAGTCTGACTGCCATCTGTTTTGTTTTCTTGACGCTCATCTTGAACCGGTAGTTTGCTTGACTCCATTATTTAGTTTCAAAATGACATCCCCAAAGACCTTTTTAAAATGTTTACAAACTGAGGCCATTGTTTGGTTTGAATAATTGCTGCTTTTTCCCCTAATCAATCAGAAAATCTGATCCATCTGAAAATATTAAGGCATAATTTGGCCACATGAACCTGCCAAATCATAGTTTCAGACATGGGCCGAGAAACACCAATGCAATGATTTGGTTTTTTGAAACAAAACCAAAAAAAAAGCCAGATCCTAAAAGACAGAAAAATAAATGAAACCCAGCTTAAAAAGATAAAATCAGGAGATGTGTTAAAGCCAGACACCATCTGTCTGAAGATACAAACTCAAGTATAAACCTGATAAATCATCCATAACATTAAATATTTATACAATTCCTGAAACACTGCTAAATGAGTTTGTCATGTCAGTGCCCATTCAACAAGGCATAGCACCCGAACACTCTTAAAATACTCATTTTGCCTGTAAGAGTGCAACTGTTTAGATTTTGTTCACCTCCACTGAGAATTAAATATCTTCACGGAGGATGAGGAGCCAAATACTATAATTACAACACGAGAGAGCAAATCACAAACAACAACAACAAGTTGCGTAAGGTATTGCTTGTCTCTATTTGGGAGCGGAATCTTGTCCTCAGAAGTATCCTTGGGCATACTGCACTGCTGTGGTTTTTTAAAGTAAATTACACCTGATGAATTATTCATGTCAAACATTTGGTTTAAATTAACTTTATAGATTTAACTGCCGCATGTCCTTTCAGCTTCAACAGCCAAAATGAAACAGACCATCAAAACAAATCACTGAATTTACCTAAATATTTTTACTAATTCCATCAAAAACACTTTCTCTGCAGTGCAAGACGCTTTTTTTTTTATTATTACTATTATTATTCAGGTATTGTAAAAGTAGGTTTACATATGGCAATTAAACAAACAGATATCATATGGAGATGTGTAACTCCACTGACTATGATGATCCATTTAGAATTATTAATCAGGAACATAATTCATACAGATAATACCAATAGTTCTGAACAAATTCCAACCTTAATTAATACAATCTGAAGCTAAATGAACAACTGGCAATAAAAAGTACAGATTCTTTTTGGCCAATCTACCAATTATTTACCTGGACGAGCCAGTTTTGTAATAAAAGTATGATTGCACCATAATAATTCCATTATATTTGATCTTTTAAGGAACTTCTACATATTCCTGTTACTTTTAAAGCCTGCAGTCTTGCTCGTTGATGACAGAATGAGCAGGTAGACAGATGGAATGACTAAAAGAGTATCTCATACTATCTGGCCCTGCGGCAATTTGCACGAGTGACCTGCTCTTCATTTTGTCTTTCATATACGATAATGTAATATCGTATAATAATATACCCTAGCCGTGCTTTTCTAATTTCCTAATAGAAATTAAAGCAATACTATTACACTGGCTGTGACACAACACCACACTATTAAATGTATGACAACACCTCAGCAAAGTACAGTATTTTTCTCTCATCCTCTCCCTGTCTTTGCCATATTTCCTTTTGTCGAAGGTTACTTACATGATATGCGTTTTAAGAACAGGTCTGTATTATTTTGTCAGCAAGCCTTTTAGATGCCATCTTAGTCGAGCTAATAAACACTAATATTCAATGTTAAAGTTAAAAGGTCAACGTCCTATCCTACAGCTGAAGTCTAAAAATCGTTCAGGCTTCCTGCAGCTCATCTGTTTTGCCCAGACCGACTATATACTGTATGTAAAATTAACATTACATTTATTAATATGTTCTCATATATACTATTCTGTTTTTCAATGTCCCAACATACTGTAATATTGATCAAATAAAACAGACAAGGTAGGTTAACTCACTAACTTTTAGTGAGAAAAAGTGAAATAGTTCACACACACACACACACACACAAAATCATACAACTCTACAATTATCATGAATAAATAAGGTCATAAGGAAAATAACATAAACCCCAAAAGCCCTGCTGTGATCAAAATATGGGATCAATTTAAAAACACAACAAAAAACTTCCTAAAAAGGTCAACGGGTGGCACATTTTAGCCAAACATAGCCAAACTAAACACAAATTGAAATAATGCTAAATAGCAAAAAAAAAAGTAGCAATAAAAGCACAAAATGAATTGAATATTCAAAAGAAATACAACTATCAATTTGACCCAAAAATAAAGTACCGTGATCTAAATTCTAAATATATAACATAAATAAACCAAATCCTAAATGTATGTGATGCTGTTGCTGCAGCAAAGTTAGCAGTAGAGCTAACAGTAGAGCTAACAGAAGAGCTAACAGTAGAGCTAACAGTAGAGCTAACAGAAGAGCTAACAGTAGAGCTAACAGAAGAAGAGCTAACAGTAGAGCTAACAGCAGTACCACTCTGGGTTTAATAAACAACTCGGTTAATTTCTCACATTCCACCTCCTCCTTTTGACCGACCTTCTTTTTTCTTTCCAACACTACCGCTCTGACTCCACGGAGCGCCGAGCATGTTACCATTATTTACAAGCAAGCTAATGAGGTGCGGGGTGAGTCAGGACAGGAAGGCCATTGAGCAGGCAGGCCACCGGGAAAAGTCGCGGTCCTCCCGTGTGCCAGTCCGGGCCTGGTGTAAGGAAAGACTCTTTTCTAAAAGTGACA